>JASAMZ010011385.1:0-20000 GCA_030248115.1 Linhomoeus sp. GSCO2_2
GGTGTAATGTTGGGCCGAAAGTCGTGTAGGACTATAATAAGAAGAAAGCAGGAGTGGAAAGAAGCTTCAAAAGTAGATTGAAAGTTGCGTAAAGTTCGAGGAAAGCGCTCAAAAGCGAGAGGAATGCGCTGCAAAAGTGGCAATACAGTAAGAAAGTACAGCAACTCACACAACCTTCAAAGTGGCCCTCTGATCGCTGTGCTCCGAAAGCAAAGCCGCCCCCTCTGTAGTGGCCGCCTCCAGCTGTTGTCGAATCAACTGGGCCACAGCCGAGACAAAGAGAGTGGCGGGCAGATTCAGATCGTCGCACAGGATTTCGGCGAACATTTCGGGCGTGATCAGAGTCTCTGAAATGTGCGTATGCGAAATCACAAGGTGGACAATTTTACGAGAAAGCGGGTGGAGACTTGTGGGGGGGGGGGGGGGAGGGAGGGAGGGAGGGGGGAGGGGGGGGGGGGGGGGAGAGGGAGGAGGGAGGGGGGGGGGGGGCGACCGCATGCGGAGTTTCGCAAACTTAGCGACGACATCGGGCTAAAGCTAAACAGTTGCCGCCTCCCTACCGTTCTTGTTCCAGCAGAAGCAGTCGCGCAGCTTGTGCCCCTCTATTTCCATGTCCAGTCGAATGGGCACCAAGAGCTCCGGCTGAGAAGCCTGCTCTTGGACGGCCGCCAGATCCGTGTCGTCGTAGCTGCAGTGAAAGGAGGGAAAGTGACTTTACCTAATTTCGTGGGGTATTCGCAGTACGGTCCCTCGCTCAACAATTTACGCCTCTCTCGTCATCCCTCCTCCCTGGCCCTCCCCCCTTCCCCCCCCCCCCCCCCCACACTCCCTCCCTCCCTCCTCTTCCCTCCTCTCTCTCTCTTTCCCCCCCCCCCCCCTCTCCCCCTCTCAGCCCCCTCCCCCCCCCACTCACCAAGTGGGATAGGTCCTGATCTTCCTCTGTCCCCTCCTGGTGTGCGCCACGGGGGTGCTACAGGGCACGGCGTCCAAATGATGGGAGCCGCTAGACAATTGTCCCAACCAGGCGCTACTGCCCCCCATGGCGGCTGTAGTGGAGCCCCTCTTGGAGAGGGAGCTCCCTCCCCACTCCCCCTCCACCCCCTCCTCCTCCCCCTCCCCCGGGAGTGCCCCTGAGGGAGAGCAGGGAGCTGGAGGAGTCCACTCCCGGGAGCTTGCCCCCCGCAGACGCCCGCCTGAGGAGATTGTGAGTTGTGTGTGAGTGGGGGGGAGAGAGCGAGCTCCCCCCACTCACCCGGTACTGAGTGACTCAACTCGGCGCTGAGTAGTCTACTCGGCCAGTCACCCAGAGAAACTCACGCCACACACTCACTTACAGTAACTCACTCCACCCACTCAGCCACTCCTCCTTCACACCACACCCCCTCCTCACACTATACTGTACAACTCACGCGGGTGTGCCCCCTCCTCCCTCCATGAGTCTATGAGAGCTGCTCCCTTCCCTCTGTTCCCTCTCATTAGCCCCTGAGCCCAAACTGACGGCGCGGTACTTTTCGTCGTCGCCGTCCAAAATCTCGTCGATTTGCTTCGCTTTCACAAGCATTATGTTGGTGGGAAGATAGTTTTGGGACATGCCTGGAATTTTAGCTGCTAATGTTTTGTAGGGTATGGTTTTGACGTGTATTTCCGGAAAAGGTAGTGTAAAAAGCTTTGAGCGGAGGGAGATGCGTTCAAAGATGTTTTTGGGGCTTTTCAGGGCGAAAAACGATAAATTTTGGCTTAATTTTAAAGACTTGAGATAAATTGACAGGCTTGCGGATAGGTTTGTAGAGCTTGCAAGAAAGTATATTTTCAAGTAAATGTTCCACTAGTTTTGGCTCAAGAAAACGAATAGACAAAAAGACAATTAACGTTATCAGCATTTCTTTCAAAATGGCCTGCATTTCTCGTCTTTTCACCATTATACTTCCTCGAATAACCAGTTATTTTTGCACTGGCAAAAAACTTACAGTAACCCACCCAAATCTATACAATATCTTTACCCATTTCCGACAGTTTCCTTTTCTCGTCCAGTCCGCATGGGCGCTTCCATAACTGGGGATAGCGCTTGTAGAGCGCGCCGCGGTAGAATTTTAGGTAATTTCCCACCTAAAAACCCTATATTTCTATTCGTGAAAACAAACAAAAATGCTTGAAAACCCCACAAAATTCCACACCTCAGATCCAATATAGTAGTACTCCCCTCCATCTTCCAGTTGGAAAGGTTTGGGCCTCTCTCCGTAGGTGCTACTCGGGGTGCCGGGCGCGGACATGGTTACTGTAGAGCGCCGAATCAGAAAACTTGTCAAAATTCTGGAGAATCTTCACAAAATATGTATTTTCGGCGTGGAACCGAGCTTTCATTAAAGAAAGACTGCAAAAGTCATTCTTCTAACTTTTACTACGGTCACCACACACCAGCCTCGTAACAGGAGAAACGAGCACGAGAATCGTTCGATATCCCCGCCTTACCGTATACCATGTCACAGTACGGAAGAACCGCACGCAATGCCACGCTACCTCTCAGACTACCGTAATCCTCGCTTACAGTATCCCTTCTCTCTCCTCTGGAAGCCGAAGGCAACTCGCGTGGGCACAACTCATTCTTTCGGTTTCTAAAGCCTCAAACTAGCTATTTTAGCCATTTTCGAATCTCTACACCTACAGTATCCTACTTAGCAGCTCCCAAAACGTCGGCCATATGGTTCAGGGCCGACCCAGCCTTGAACCACTTGATTTGTAGTTCGTTCATCGTGTGATTCAGCCAGATCTCCTCTTGGCTCCCGTTCGCGTGCTTGAGCACGCAGCGGAGGGGCTAGAGAAGGGAAGGGAGTACAGTAAATACTGAAGCTTGGACGAACGTGTCGCCAAGGGGGGGGGGGGGGGAGGGGGGGGGGGGGGGGTTGAGGTGTACTAACACCCCACCACGTACAAAAGACAAATTTCATCCAAAATTCCGCCTAATGCACACCTTTCAAAGGTATTCGGCACTTACTACCCCAATTTTGATAAAAATTGTCACCTCAGGAAAAAAGTTTCCCTCTTTCCAACAAACCACTCCAACCTAGGATAGGTGTAGGGTGGGGGGGGGAGGGGGATTGGGCGGGTGAGTGTCTGTTACATCCAATCAATCTTGTATTGGTTGAGGGGAGGAAAAGGAAGGGAAAAAGTGGGCGGGACCTTTGAGTGTTCCCCTTTGCTCTACCACAGCATTGTAATCCGTCCCCCCCCAATCCCCCCCCAACCCCTCCTGCCTCCCCTCGCGCCAAGCTACGCCAGACGCCTCCGCTACAGCCAATCAACAGATACGATAAGCGAAAGCGCACACCTTTCCGGGCGTGAGGTCAGCCAGACCCACGAGAGAGACTTTGTCAGTCGAGAGTACCCGATCGTAGTCGGCGGCGTTCGAAAAGGTCAGTGGGAGCATGCCCTGCTTCTTCAGGTTGGTCTCTGAATGACCAGGTGCAATGAATATAGTTGCACAATATTGTCATAGAACACCAGAGAGAGTTCCACAGCCTTTCACCACCATTCCAAACAAAAAAGGATGGCAGAACGACTAGGTAACGGTAGAGGACATTTCGCCGCGACCAAGCATCCGTACGATTTCGGCGCCGCGGCGAAATGTCCCAGGCTAATATGCAACCATGGCGTCCGTGCATTGCTCTTCAACTCATCCCCATCAAAAACCCACCATTTCAACGCACGGACAGTTCGCCGCCGCGGCGAACTGTCCTCTAGGCCAATGTGCAACCTCCCACCCACCGTGGATTCTGGCGAAGCTTTTGACGATGATGGCCCTTCCGCCCAAGTGTCTCGGCTCCAAAGCGGCGTGTTCGCGACTCGATCCTTCACCATAATTCTCGTCCCCAATCGCCACCCAGCGGATGCCCTTGGCCTGAGAATGAATAAAGCACAAATTGTTGACATTTCAAACAGATTCTGGTATTAAAAAATTGAAATTCCGGAGATGCAGAGAGTGCGAACTCGCCGCTTTTATCGCTCCGCTTCCCCAGCTTCCCCATTCGCAAGACGGTACTGCATTGCTTTCGCCCGGGATTTGGCTTTTAGAGAGCAAGAGAAACTTCCCCCTTTCAAGCAACGCATTTTAGCCAAAAAGATTGTCAGATTTGGCAAAACATATTTCCTAGTACCTTGTAGTCTCGAGCTGTGGCCGGGACGAATCCAAAGTCGCCCGTATCCTGGTTCTTCACCTTATTCATCTCGTTGTTGTCGGCGTTGACAGCGCTGTAATTTGATTAAAACAGAGAAATTTTACAGTTTAAATATACAAAGTACAGTATCCCATACGTCAAGAAAAGATTGTTGGCGATGTTGTCGAGGTGGCCGCGGTACTTGAGCCACGGGCCGGCGGCGCTGATGTGGTCCGTCGTGCACTTGCCCTTGACCTAAAAAAACCGCGAATTTCGCAAAAAATCACCAAAAATTCGAATTTCGCGCCATTTTCCCTCACCTTGATCAGAATCGTCATGTCCTCCAAATCTTTTCCATCCCATCTTTCGAAGGGCGACAGTAGTTGCAATCTCTGACTATTGGGGTCCACGTCTACCGCAACCGAACTCCCGTCGGCAGGGGGCGCCTCGTACGTCTCCTCGCCGGGGTCGAACCCTCTGGAGGGGAGTTCGTCGCCGGTGGGAGGGGTCAGCTTGAACTTCTCGCCTGCAAAAGGGGTGGGGGTGTGTTGGATTGGTGGGGGGGGGGAGGGGGGAGGGGGGGGGGGGGGGGGTGGGAGGAAAGAGAGGGGGAGGGTGAGGGGGAGGGGAGGGAGGGTAGGGGAGGGATGGAGGTAGGGTAACGGGGAGGGAAGGAGGGAGGGGAAGGAGTGGGGTGAGGGAGGGAGGCGGTGTTGAACTGTGGACAAGACAATCAGGGGGGGGAAGGCAAGGAGGGAATTAGGGAGGGAAAGGAAGGGGGAGGGAGGGGGGTGCGGGCAGGATAACCGGGGGGGGGGGGGGGGAGGAGGAGGTAAACCGTTAAAGCGGCCAACTGAGGTCCATTCCACCCCCTCCGCCCCAACCACTTTCCAAATCCACCCACCGTTCTCCGCCACCAGATAGTCCTTGCTTGGGTCGAAGTCCAGAGTCCCCGCCAGGCTCAGAGCGGTCACCAATTCAGGCGAGGTGACGAACGCGTGCGTGGCGGGATTGGCGTCGTTTCTTCCGGTGAAATTGCGATTGTACGAGGTGACTATGGTGTTCTTCTCGCCCTTCGCGACGTCTTGTCTGTCCCACTGGCCTATGCAGGGCCCGCAAGCGTTGGCCAGGACTAGACCGCCGATCTGACGGAGGGTCTCGGCCTGGCCTGAATGAATGGAGAGTGAGAAATGGGGAAGTAAAAAATATCAGAATTTTGAGAGCTTGCACACTCCTCACCACACTCCCTCCCTCCCCTTCCAACTTCCTTCCTTGCTCTCCCTCCATCTCCCTCCTACTCCACCCCTCTCCCTCACTCTCCCTCCCTCTCTTCATCCCTCCCTCCATCCATCCGACCCTCACTCTCCCACCCCCACCCATGCACTCCCTCCTTCCCTCAACCCCTCCCTCCATCCCTCCCTCCCTCAGTCTCTCCCTTCACCACTCCCTCCTTTCCTCCCCCCCCCCCCCCCCCCCCCCACCCCCTCCTCCACCCACCGTCCCTCTCGATGGTCGCTATAATCTGCTCCGATCCCGGCGTAATCGTAAAGAGCGATTTCGACTTCACTCCTCTCTTCAACGCCTGAGTGGCCACTGACGCCGCCCGGGACATGTCCTCGTAGGAGCTGTTGGTGCAGGAGCCGATCAGGCCTATGTGCAATCCGGGTGACTTTTATCGATTTTCTATCAAAAATCGATAAAAAATCTCGTACCGACTTTGACCTCTAGGGGCCAACCCGATTTACGGGCGTTCTCGCCCAGCTGGGAAATGGGGTGGGCCAAATCCGGGGTGAAAGGCCCGTTCACGTGGGGTTCCAACGTTGATAAATCGATCTCGAACAACTGGTCGTACTCGGCGCCTGAATTGTGACTGCGACATTCGGGCGCCGCGGCGAGATGTGCCAAAAGAAGCAATGGAACATACCCATCACATATGGTGAACAGGTCTATCGATCAATGGCCATCTGGGCACCGTGACCATTTGGGCGCCGTGCCCAAATGTCCCGGCGCCCAAATGGTCAGACCAGATTCAAAAATAGTGCTACACTAGCATTTGCTAACAATGGATGCCACACAATGCCGTCTATATTGCACAATGTATTTCCATACCACGACATTTCGGCGCCGCGTCGAAATGTTCACTGCTAGTTACGCACCAGAATCGGCCGTCAGAATGTCCGTGTACTTGTCGGCCAAATCGCCAATGTCCTTTCTGCCGGTCGCGTCTAGATATTTCTTCATTCTGTGGTTGTATGGGAAAACTGACGTTGTAGCACCGATCTCAGCGCCCATGTTGCAAATCGTGCCCATTCCTGAGAGAATTCTGCGGATTTCTGAAGCAAAAACTTGACAAAATAAACAAAAATGCCACCTGTGCACGAAATGGACTCCACTCCAGGGCCGAAATACTCCACTATGGCACCAGTTCCACCCTTGACGGTCAAAATATCGGCCACTTTGAGGATTACGTCTAAAAAATTGAAATTTCTTTTTGATACGGTAACATACATACGCCAGACGAACCGACATATCGACTGACATCGTGTGGTTGAATTGACACGAAAATCGAAGCGGGAAGGTCACAGCAGAGTACGCTACTGCGCTCCACGCGTTGTAATGTCAGGAATTTCTATGCAGATACGTCGCCAGATTGTGCATCGTGAATTCAATCGCATAGAATCACACGAGAAAACTGAAACGTAAGCATTCAAAGAGCGAAAATGCACGCGTAGACCCATCCTCATAACAACCTTTGGACGATGTCCAGTCCTTCATCTGGCCCGTCAGCTTGACCCCAATGACATTTGGGCACTTCAGTTCCCAGGGAATATTTGCCATCACGTCCACGGCGTCCGCCCCTCCCACGCCGATGCACAGGCCGCCCAGACCACCTGGTGGCAAGTTTGGAATGTAGGGGTTTTTGCGGATTTTGATGGACAGTGATTCTCAAAGCCAGTTTCTACATGCTTCATGTGCCAGAGCCTACAACGTTGCATGTTATGCAGTATGCAAACGTAGTACCACTGCTCTCTACATATGCTCTGTGTCAGAGTAGTCCCAAGGTCTACAGCAACATTTTAGACAAGATGGCTAGACCAACCCCCAGGGCCAAAATTCGTGCAAATTTTGTCTTCGTTAGGAAATCTGTGCGTCGCGATGTACCTACGTCTTCAAGTATCAGTTGGATTAGCTAAACTTTGGGATACTTTGCTACGTTGGGTACACCTTCCTAACACTTTTCAATTGAAAACGTATGCCTGACCTTTTAAAAACAGATTTTTTTTGCAAAAACGCTTTAAAAGGAGGTTAAACAGAGGTTGGAGGAAAGGGAAGAGAAAAGAGGCATACTTGAAAGATTCGAAGCCTTCCGAATGACGCGCGCCCGCCCAGCCACTATTCATGCGCTACTCTGACACGCTCCTTTCTGAGGGATCTGCAGGGCAACACGATCGCCCTATTAGCAAGACACACCATCGAGCGGGCAGGGCAACATGATCGCCCGAAATTTGCAGACAAAGGTCAAGACAAGGAAAAAAACAAAAGATCTTAGAAGACCGTAAACAACCGACGACGCCTCAACAACGCCTCAACGAAGTTCAAACGCAACGAATGCCCTCTATAGCAAGACGAGGAGTAGGGCCAGGTAAAACCTCCAACTACGTAGCTCCCAAATTCAAACTTTCAATCTCACTTCTCATAACAAACAGGGACAAACCATTCAACAAACTCAAAGTCTCTCTAAAAAAATTAAAACGCGAGAATTCCTTTTCGTGGGCGGTTGCAAAACAAATTTACAAAAAACACTCACCTTTAACCTATCCACCCCTCTACACAAACAGCTAAGCCTGCTACCTTCACAGCCCCAATTCAAACTTAATTCACTCAACAAATCAACCAAACCATCAAAACCAAACTCTCCTCATACAAACACAAAAAGTCCTTTTAAACCTTTGGGTTACTGTAGCTCCGAAATTAACTTTGGTTTGACAATAGAAGAACAAATGTCGGTGAGTCGAGAGCTATCAACCAACCATATCGTCTCATACGACGCACGCTGGGCGAGTTAGGCGATTTTGTGTAAAAACGCGGATGTCGCTTTTCGTGGTGCGTGTTTGCGTAGAATTAACAAAAGTTCTAATTCAAACGAAAGCGCACGTCGAGACCTTTTAGTGACCTATCGCGCGCCGCTCTACGACGTAAGACGAGCGAGTTAGAGGCGTTTACGTTTTGACCTTCGGGTTACTGTAGCGCGCGTAATTCAAAGTTTTGAATTTCGAAACCTCTTAGCGCAATTCTCAGTGAGTCGAGACCTTTCCGTAGAGCCCAAGATCTCCTTCCTACAACTTACCGACGCCGAGATCTGCGAGCGTAACGAACGAACGGACGCACGGACGATATGCTCTCGTAGGGGTTCGCCCGGCTGAGGCCGGGCGAAAAAACTATCTCTATTTCACCTCCGTTGACCGTGTGACTGTCCGTGCCGATCAACAGCAGGCCTGGGAAGGCGTAGTTCTCCAGAATGATCTGAAAATCGATAAAAAATCGATAATTTCGACTAATAAAAACGATATAGATTGCACATAGGCCTAGCCTGATGGATGATGCCGCTGCCCGGCCGCCAGAAGCCCACGCCGTACTTGGCACTGGCCGTTTTGAGGAAGCGATACACCTCGGCGTTCATATCCTAGAATTAATGAATTTGTACAATTTCCAACAATTTTCAAATTACGCGCAAAAATCAATCGAATACATTGGCTCTGGCCAAGTCCTCCTTGCCGCCCAACTGCGCCTCGATCAAGTGGTCGCAGTGTATGGTCGTTGGCACCGCGACACGCTTCAACCCAGAGGAGATGAACTGCAGCATGGCCATCTGCAAGTGTGCGTGTGTCAGTGTGTGTGTGTGCTGGGGAGATTGCGCCCGGCCTGGCCGTTGCGTACGTTTGTTCGGGTGCGTGACACAGTGTATTAGAGCTTTGTGAAATGGATTCAGAGCAATGAGAAAGTTTGGAGAACACAGTCCGATTCTCTAGCCTGCTTGATCAAGGGAACTTCCTGCAAGGGAGGAAGCTAGCTACCTCGAGCTACCGTGTACCAAAATATATCCCAAATCAGTGCTGCAAACAAAATTTGACAAATTTTGTAACTTTCTATAGGAATTTTGCTCACAATTGCGTTTTTGCATTATTTCTGCGTACACAGGCCGTCTCTAAGGGAAACTCTTCGAAGATCAGAGTGGTGCGGGCCGGCCAGTGCTGATTTTCCCAAGACCTTTACAAGTGCGTTGTGCGTAAGCGTCCTTTTCATCATCATTATCATGTGGGCGAACCTGCGCAGTGGCGTCCTGCATGCCAACTCTGTCGGGGCGCAGTCGCAGATAGCTCTGACCCCTGCGAATGTCCTCGTTAGCGGCGTCGTCCAAATGCCCATAGAGGATCTTTTCGGAGAGGGTCAGGGGGCGTCGCAGACTGCAACATTGTGTGTGCGCTCATTCGTGACTCGCGCGAAGGAAAGTGTACTGTTTGCTTGCACTGAACAGTGCAGTTCGTTTAGTGGAAGCAGAGTGAACGCTTGTCAAGATGACTGAATGCGTGAAGGGTCTCGTTTCGCAGCTCGTGTGAAGGAAGGGTGTGACCGATTCAGGTGAACTGACTAAACTCGCCGCAATCAAAGACGCCCACGTTTTATAGATCCGCGCAATATTTGCATGTGAGTTCTCGCGAGAGAATCGCGTATTCCCCATCTTTCGAACGTCGTGTAGCGTCCGTCCCCAGATTCTCCCCAGCAGCGCTCTTCAAAGCAGAGGCGCCGCGACAAGTGGGTGCAACCGTGGTGCAAACGGCAGCGCGCGAGAGAAAACAGGATTGATAGTGGAGTCAAACGGTCGTGGCCAAGCCCAGTCATTGTTACACTAACATTGTTCGTTAGAAGCGCACTAGCGGAGTTCGCGCGACGCAGCAGGTTACGCGTGCGTGTGAGAGGCGATTCGGTTTGGCACCGGCAAAGTAAACGGTAAAATGTCGCTAACCCATTGACAGCAAATGTTTCAAATTCTGAAGTGATTAGACTGGCTAGAGAACGAAGCGAATCGTCTGCCAAAAGTTATACGGCCCAAGCTCGCTCAACGCGCTCGTTGTGTACGATTTTGTTTGTATATAATCGTCTAAAAGTGCAGCGGCCGCGTGAAAGATACAGAACATGCTGCGCAGTTTGTTACTCAGTCACAAGGAGGACATTTCGCTACATTAGCTCAGAAACCGTCGGTCACTGGCCAACTTTTTGGCGATTGATCATAGGATCCTGCCAGATTTGGTCCGGGGGGGGTCAATTTTGGGTCGAGGGGGGGGGGGTCGTCCTGAACCTGAATCAGTTTCAGGATGGCCACCCTAAGATGGTAGGGGGTCTACTATTGCAAGAAATTTTGCATTTGTTTGCTTCAAAAAGTCCAGAAAAACGTGATTAAATAGTTTTAACCACCACAAACAGACGTATCAACGCCATACACTAGGCAGAAAGGGGCCCAAACACATGTTAAAACAACAAAATAGCGCCGCAGGCGAAAATTTTTTGCAAATTTGGGTCGCTAGGTGGGGAGAGTCGGTATGGGATCGGAGGTCGGGGGGAGGGTCGTCCTGAACGTCGTCAGGATCGGTCCGGGGTGGTGGGGGTGGGGGTTAACCCCCCCCCCCCAAACCCCCCCCAAAGGAACCTATGCGATTGATTACTTGAATTTGTTGCTCGCTACACGCTTACCCACACAATGAAATGCCCATATCTGAAGGCCTTCTTCCGCGCTTACGCACGATGTCTCCTACAATTCTTTCTACAGAGAGGTACAACTTGGAACCACACACCGACTCTTGACGACCTCCACGTTCTTCCTCATCCGCTCGTAGTTGATGTAGTCGTTCGACTCGAATTTGCTCATCACCACCTGAGAATATAGTCCTCTAATTCTTCAATATTTCTTCCCCACAGAGAAGGAATAGGTCCAACAAAGTAGTAAACCCACATTTTGTCTATAACTCGTCGTGTGGAGTCCATTTCTCCGCTGTTGTTGCTGCCTCAAACGCAGAGCGCAGCAAGCCCTGCTCGAGCAACTGCTCAAGGTTTTCGTCCCACCATGGCGCAACATTTTGCCGTGCTTCCCAAAGACACTCCTAAAACAAAACGTCGCCTAAATCAAATCATTTGTCAAATGTTTCATTCGAAAACACGGACGTTCGACGCGTCGCACACCTGTTCAGATTGTGTGCACCGTGGTATACTGTAGCGCAGTGCACCAAGAGTGCGAAATCGAACATAGAGGGCAGCGGCGGCTGCTGTAAATCGCCGACAATCTGAAAGTGCGCATGTTCTAATACCGTAGGCCAGCTGCTGCACGGAAACATGTATCACAGCTGTTTGTAAACAAACGAAATCCTACAAGCAACTTTTCTGCAGCCAAGGTTTCGTTTGCAATGGCTAAACTGTTTTCCCTCTCTACAATTGGCGTTTACCTGTTTCCAATGTCGTAGGTCCGGTACGCATTCCTCAGCACTGGTACAGTACATACGTATCTTGCGAAGAATACCTACCAAACGTACCAATCACCACCAGCCAGCTCTTGTTCATTAGCTAATCCTGTTGCGCGGCAACTTTCAATCGCCTTGGCAACCGCCGACCACGCGCACCGTCCAATAAAAGAACAGTACGATTAAATCCGTTCAGTGCGAAAAATCATCTCTATCTCTCGCCATCCACCAAATGTCCAACTCGGTAACTTTGTGGCTGCTTTGTGCAGCCGCGTGCTTAACCACTCAACTGCCAGTTGAGAAGACGATTGAGAATGGGGAAAGCTCAACAAACCCTACCCTGAGCCAATCTCTACTGGAACAGATCCAGTACCTGGACAAACAACAAGAATCGAAGAATGGTCAAGTGGCACAACCAAGCAAGCTGGACCTGCAGAACCAAGTCGACGTTCAACCTAACACCACTGCGCCAGAACCCGAGCCTTCAAATACCACTGAGCCAGAGCCTGCACCATCTAATACCACCGAACTAGAGCCCGAGCCTTCAAATACCACTGAACCAGAGCCTGAACCATCTAGTACCACCGAGCCAGAGCCCGAGCCTTCAAATACCACTGAACCAGAGCATGAACCGTCTAGTACCACCGAACCAGAGCCTGAGCCTTCAAATGCCACTAAACCAGAGCCTGAACCATCTAGTACCACCGAACCAGAACCCGAGCCTTCAATTACCACTGAGCCAGTGCCAGAGCCTTCGATTACCACTCAGCCAGAACCAGAGCGTTCAATTACCACTGGGCCAGAATTCTCAGGCGCCACTGAGGACCAACCTGCGTCAACATCGCCGGCAAGCTCCACCACCACCACCACAACGGTGACGACGACAACCAAAAGTGCAACCCAAGTAGAAAATGGACACCTCCTTTGCCTGATCTCCACTGTACCTCTCCTGATGTTTCGCTATGCCTAGGATGGTCCTCTTTCGTCTGCGTAGTGCCAAACACTTGTACAAATGCCTGGTGTGTAGGCAAAGAATGTGTCTATGCAGTGGGGGTGAAACGCTACGAAGAGGTAACAGTGACTGGTCCATGGGTACATTTGCGTGGCTGTTTGTTGTTCTGTTGCGTAAGAAAAATCCTTCAGTGGTTACTTGGTCATTCGCGTGCGTGTCTGCTTTTTCTGCTGTTTGTGTTTGCCAGATAATCAACCGTTTCATTTCAAGGATAGTTACTCAGGCCTAACTCTCGCGTTGCTGCATGTTAGTTACGTTGCGAGCTACAGCAGCGTACATATGTGGCTATATGCATTCCTCCCCAACTAGGTAGGTACCTATTCATTTTCGCCACTCCTCAACTTGCTCAAGCGATGGCGTAATTGGCTGCCCACGTTGCGTGGCAACGTCAAGTCGCTTTGGCAACGACGACACTTCGACCGAAGTGCGCCCCAACATACGCCTTCGGTAATTAACCCTGTTCAACGGCAAAACAAACTGGCCTGCATTTGCCAAGAGAAACCTCATACCTGTATTTCTGAAGAATCGCTCTACCCGTTCGTTCCTACAACTGAAAATGACCATTCTGAGCGCTTCACTGTGTACGCTTTGCACTGTAACCCTCTTGACGTGCCAAGCCAATGCCCAAAACTCGGCAGGCCAAAAGGTGACTACATCAGAGCCTGAACCTCTCTTGTCAACAGCTGAACCATTATCTGAACCTTCAACTACAACTGAACCTGAACCTGAGCCGTCCAGCACAAGTGAACCAGAACCAGAGCCACCAAGCACCACTGAACCAGAACCTGAGCCATCCAGCACCACTGAGCCAGAGCCTGAACCACCAAGCACCACTGAACCAGAACCTGAGCCATCTAGCACCACTGAGCCTGAGCCTCGGCCACCAAGCACCACTGAACCAGAACCTGAGCCATCCAGTATCACTGAGCCAGAGTCAGAACAACCCAGCACAACTGAACCAGACTCAGAGCCAGATCCACCCAGCACTACTGAACCAGAACCTGAGCCATCCAGCACCACTGAGCCAGAGCCGGAACCATCCAGCGCCACTGAACCAGAGCCACAGCCACCAAGTACCAATGAACCAGAGCCTGAACCATCTAGCACAACTGAGCCAGAGCCTGAACCATCCAGTACCACTGAACCTGAACCAGAACCAATACCTACCAACGAACCAGTTGCCTGGCAATCATACCCAGAACCAACTCCAGAGCCAGGCACTTCCAGTGAGCCAGCATCTGAACCTGAAGTCACATCTGAGCCTGAAGTCACGTCAGAGCCTGAGGTTACAGCTGAGCCTGAAGGCACATCAGAACCGGGTGCTGAACCATCTTCAGAGCCTGAAGGAGAACCTTGGACGAGCAATAACTTTACCTGCGAGCCAGAATTGACTTCCAGCAGGAGACCATTGTGGCAGATCGTCTACCTCAATCTGGTGGCCTGGGCAGTGCTCTGCCTCGGTGTGAGCTATGGCACCAAGGCTCTCAACGGCCACACCTTCTGCTCCAGCGACATCAACAGAGGAATCGCCTGTCTCCTGCTCGTGGCCGCCTTCGTAGGCGCAGTCTGCTGCGGAGCGCGCTTCGCCTCGCTCTCCTACTCCGGCCATCAAGACCAGTTCTGCGTGATCTCTGAGTATGCGCGCGAGTCCGCTGACATAGTGGCCATGTGCATGCTCTGCCTGATCGCCTGCAGGCACCACGATGCCGTGTATCAGGGCATGCGCTTCAGACCCACCACCTTCTGTTTCCTGAAGGATATCGTGGTCTCGTTGTGCGTGGGAGCGACAGCCCCGATTTGGATGCACTTCGCTGGGATCAAGTTCGGGCCTTCTGTGGTTCAAGTGGACGGGCCCTGCAGCTGCAGCCCAGAGCTGCCCTCCCTCTTCAACGTGGGCCAAGTCATTCACACCACTCTGTTCTTTGTGGTCCCAGCCACAGTTCTATTCGTCGTGATCCTCTCCTGTCACATGGAGCTCCACAGTGCAGCTGATCGCAACTCTGCACATGTGAAGAGAGCCGTCAAGGTCAACAAGCTGCACATTGGTCTGCTCCTGTGCATTCTGGCCACTCAGCTGCCCAACCGACTGGGAAATCTGGCCACCTTTCTCTTTCTGCAAGAAGGGCGCATGGATCATTTTACCCTGTCTAACGTCACCTACAGTCTGTCCGTGTTCGGCATGGCGCACCACGCGTTATTCTTTGGACTCGTGGTGTTCGACAAGAAGGGAAAGGACGACGATGTGGCTAGCCCCCTAGGGATGAATACGTTGAATGAGATTTGAGCGGTGCATGCAGAGAGTATGTGTAGCGTAGGCAGGAGCTCTAGTGCCGTCGGTTTGCGCGAGTGGTCTGACGCTATGTACATACACACATGTAAAATTTGAACGTTAGCCCGCGCGATACAGCCGCTGTAACTGTGCGCCGAGGTATGTCTAGGCATATAACACCGAAGTTAATTGCACCCTCTTTTGCATTGTAACGCGCTGCCCGGTGTTTCTTTCCACGCGTATTCCAGCCTACCCCAGTGAAACTGTGAGAAAGTCGCTTTCTTTTACGTGACATTGCAAGAATCGCGACACACGACGCACCCTCAAAGCTCGATTCGAACACGTCAATCCTTCTCATCATTGGCATTGGTTTCAGTCTCTTTCAGTGGTTCCTGCGAATCAACAGCATTCTCCTCTTTCTCTTTCCCTTTCTCCTTCTTCTGCTCTCCACCGGTCACCAGCATGTTCAGATTGTATTTGGCCAATGTACTAAAGCCTTTCACCACCCCAATGCAGCAATTGGCCTGCATGGCCTCCACACAGATGGCCAAATCTGGCTCCTTGAGATTCACTTTGCTCAGAGGACTGATCCCTGTGATGATGTCTCCCACGATGGAGACAACAGTCCCCTTCAGAAGCTTGCTTTGATGGCGCGACTTGAAGTAGACTCCGTAGGAGAATGCGCTGTCGTTCTGGAAGTGCCTGAAAAGCTGGGACTTAGCAGATTTTGGAGTGCTAACTTGCGATACATTGCACTTTGGGATAATGTCGCTAACTGATATAAAACTGCTATGAAGCTTGTGGATTTCTGGATTTGGAATTACGGAACTTTTAACTTCTGAGATCACAGGGGGACCAAGACGTTACAAGACTGCGTCAAATCTTTTGTGCCATAGCGAACTTTTTGCCGATATTTATGCGTTAATTTATAAATGTTTCGACAAAAAGCACACAACCAATTTATTGTCCTTTCGATCTCCTTCATTTGTAAAGTAGCTTCGCCTGCGAAATATTTTGCTCCATATGTGATGCCGCATCAAACTTTTCTTCCCAGGGCCAATGATGGGGGAGGGGCGGACGCACAACTACCCCCCCCCCACCGATCCGCATCTGCCTTAGAGTTTACTCTCACTTCGGCAGAACCTCCTCGAAAGCGGCCTTGACGTCGTCGTCAAAAATCTTGCAGATTTTCTCCACGGGAATCAGCCTGTGAATGAATCGCGACTTTCTGTAGCCATTCTTCCGAACGTCCTCCAGAATGTCGTGCGTGAAACTGGCGAAATCCGAGATCGCGTCGTTTGCCATGAATAGCACTCCGTTCGCATTGGTTCGGATTTGAAAGAAGTTCTTTCTCGGCTTTGGAGGGACGCCTGTGGCAGCTGATGAGCTAACGGGCTTTCTTTCTGTAAACACATGCTGAGCTGCGACGCAAACACAGTGAGTGAGTGAGTGAGTGAGTGAGTGAGTGAGTGAGTGAGTGAGTGAGTGAGTGAGTGAGTAAGTGAGTGAGTGAGTGAGTGAGTGTGTGAGTGAGTGAGTGAGAGTGAGTGAGTGAGTGAGTGAGTGAGAGTGAGTGAGTGAGTGAGTGAGTGAGTGAGTGAGTGAGTGAGCGAGTGAGTGAGTGAGTGAGTGAGTGTGTGAGTGAATGAGTGAGTGCGTGAGTGTATTGCGTGCGAGAGCGCCGCGTGAGCGACTGGGGGGGGGGGGGGCTCTTCAGGAGAGTGATGACAGGAGAGAGGGGAGGGGGCAACTCGCCTGCCAGTTCCTGTCCCACTAGATCGGCCACGTCCACTTCTGCCTCCAACTGGTTGTCTGCTGCGGGAGTCTCGGAATTAGCCTCCACGCTGTTGAAGACCCCCAGCTTCTCCGCGTACTCGTTCAGCAAGTCGTACACTTCACGAACGGCCAGCTTCTCCTTCTCCACCGTCACCAGCAGTCCCACATTGCCAGGAGACAGTACTCTGCCCCTCTTGTTCTGTGGCTGGGGTTTCCCTTGCGAGATCTCCAGGGATCCATCTGGTTCTTCGATAGGCTTTGATTTCTTGGGTTCATTAGCTGTCTTCTGGGAGAGCCCCATCTTACGGTACTTGCGCTTGCGCTTATTCTTGTCCATATTGAGACAGCAGCGCGGACTGAAACAAAATCTGCAATATTGCAGTAGTTCGTCATTGAATGGACTGTAGCGACTCAAGTGTAAGACTCAAGTAAGCCAGCCGTGGCAGAAGAGACAAACAAACAGATGGCGGCGATGTAGTCGACTCTAACACCAACTTGTCAGGGAGTCAGAGAGATTAGTAGACTGTTTAGTATCTATTCAGATATTCCTGTCTCACTGTACACAACAACAACACATCACAGTAATGCCTTTGTAAGGCCATGTCAGATAGAACTTCATACAACCAACTAGCAGATCACTTGTTTTTCTTGGAGACAGATCGACCCATGTTGTCTTTGCGAGATTTGTTCTTCTTGTTCTTCCGCCCTCTCTCCTCTTCGTTGTTAGTCATAGGCGAGCCGTTGGCCTTCATATTGATCAGCGGCAAAGACGTCACAGCAGGTTCTGTCGGTGTATTGTTATTGCGGTGGCTCTTGCTACTGCCCGGTGGTGATATGGCCGGGAAGCCATTGAACACCGTTGGAGGCGCCGTCACTTGACGGTACAGCAGTTTGTTGATGGGACCCTTTCCAGCCTTGGATGGCTGAGCAGTTGAGAAGGTGGGCGCTCGCTGAAAGCCCGCACTTCCAATCTTTGGCAATACGCCAGCGCCCACTGGCTCCTTGGTCGTCTTGGGCTCTCCGATGGCTCCGTCGGAGCTCCTCGCCTTTCTTCTCGCGACAACGGCGTCTCCACTGGTCACAGTGTTGCTCCTGGATCGGGGCGACATCGAGCTCGAGCTGTACGGGGTCTGGGGCCTGGCCGACATGACGCGCGATCTGGAGCGCGCCAGCCTCTCCTCGTCCTCCTCTTCGGTGCCGCCAACGGCGAAGCTAACTCGACTGCTGCGCGTCTGGGTGCGCAGCAGCGTTCGCATGGACATGCTACGGGCGAAGACTGATTGATGGGTTGGCTAATCGGGACCCACTGGGACTTCTTCGTAGCTTCGCACGCTAGCGGCCGCTTGAAAAACAATGGTCAATCTCCTGGGCGGGGGCAGGCCACAATTACCAAGGCCCCGGCTGTGCGAAGTATAGGCCACTTCGCCCAGCTTCCTCGTTGGATGTGGCGAGATAAAACTGAAGGGCTGCCGCTGTCGCTCCCGCGGACGAAGAGCCGTTGCCATGGAAAAACGCTCTCATTTCTCTCTTGTCTCTCTTCTGTCTTCTGTCTGTGTGTGTGCGGTGTGGGCAGCGTGAGAGGCGAGACAGAGAGGAGCGATTCTTTTCGTTCTTTCACAGCACTGGCAAGCGAAAGGACACACGTGTAGGCAAAGCAGCAAGCAAGCAGCGGCATAATAGGCTAGGGTCTCTGGCGATCGCAAATTCAAAGCCTCTGGCAAGTCAGCTAAAGCAAAGCAAGCACAACATAATATACGAAGGCGACACGCTCGGAAACACGTCACATTCTGCGAAAACAATACGATATCAGAAGCGAAGCAGATGGCAAATTCGTCATTAGGCTTCCGCTCACCTCTTTCTCTTGCGACGCTTGCCAAATACTCACAAACAAAGCAGCCCAATCCCCTAAACAAGTTTCAAAGAGGATCTTAGGAGTTTCCAACGAGACGCTAACAAGCACGGCGCAAACCAAACAGACGGCATACAGTATCCTGGCAATTTTACGCTGCGCAACCGGCGGAAATTCAAATTTCCCGACCGTAGGCATAAATGGAGCCTGCTCTGCGATAGGCTGACCGTACACAATATTCACAAACTCCACAGAACGAAATACACCGCGAACTTACGGTTGTTCATTTGATGGCTACAAAACAGTCTAATTTGGGGCAATTTGAGCAACAATAACTGAAAGGCACCACTCGGAACTTGCACTGCTTGTTTCCCTGTGTAAGCCATATGTTTCCCTATGTTGTGTCCTCAGCCTTTGTCTACACACAGCGCCAGTAATCTGTCCCATCCGACATAGTACGCAGTACACACACAGACCGTTCGTTATCCTTCGCCTAAGGGCTGTCGTAAAAACTCGTCGCGTCCACTCGCGCAGCGCGCGCGCGACGAACACTTCCGCTCCACCCCCCGCGGCGCGGACCTCTCTCCTCAACTGTACTCTCACTTTTACAAAACTCCATCCTTCCTCCCTTCGAAAATGGACAATAAACGAACGACGATCTCCCTCCTAATCCTGCTCATCGTCTTACAAGCAGCTACAGTATCCCATGCGGCTTCCTCGAGCGCTGATTGGTCCACCGGCTTCCCATGCAGTCGACAGCACTCGCTTCGACCAATCGCCGCCGAGCACGGCAAGAGTCAGGAGGACGACCCGCCTTATGATTTGCTGATTACAAACTTGGGAGGCGAGGAAGTGACAGAGTATAGGCCCAATCAGATTCTGACAGGTTCGGGAGACCAGAAGTGTCCGTACTGTAATGGTTTCAATAGGTGCAAAACACAGTCTACTGTCTAGTACAACATTACGGCAGTACACACGTTAACACACAACACGACTGCAGGCCACAACACGACTGAAGTACCTAGCTAGGTTGGAAGTGGAGACATACCGTAAATGCCCAATAAGCCCCCCCCCCTCCATGCGACTCTTTGCGGCATGGCGTCGAATTGGCATAAAGGGGAGGGGCTTACCAGAGTATTTGCAGTGCTACAATTCGTGAGGTACCGTACCCCTTCAAGCATTGATATCAATACTGACTTCGTGTCATGCTGGTACAGCTAAAGGCTCCTACAGTACTTATGCAGAGATACTGTAGAGTACTTATATCGCAGAGCACTAACTACGGTACTGTAAAGTCCAACTCACTACGATACCTTGATTGCCTGGGTCAGTTTCGTCGCCTCACTCTGTTTACCTACCTTAGTTGACTTTGAACAAAACTGCAAGGTGTATCAGATACTACTGCAGGCCAACTTCTCACCAAAGGACCGAT
>JASAMZ010011386.1:0-16278 GCA_030248115.1 Linhomoeus sp. GSCO2_2
TGTCGCCGGCGAATGAAACAGGTCGTCTGTGGCATATCAACAGAGCACTGACTTTAGCGTTTTGCATTGACTTTGGTGCCGTGGAGCGTCGCTTCACCACCCATGCTTACTGTTTTGTATGGAGTTCAATGCTGCCAGAGCACTGACTTTAGCGTTTTGCATTGACTTTGGTGCCGTGGAGCGTCACTTCACCACCCCTGCTTACTGTTTTGTATGGAGTTCAATGCTGCCAGAGCACCGACTTTAGCATTTTGCGCTGACTTTGCGGCCCTGCGGCGCCTAAACCGCAAAAGAAAACTTGTCGCAAGCACCGCCGTCGCCTTCGTCTCGTTTTCACGGTTCCAAAGAACCCCTAATTGTTGCGATTCCATCAAGGGAGTCACGAGAAATGGGCGTTTGAATTTGCCTTTCCGCGGTTGCGCGCCTTTCCGCGGTTTGAATTTGCGCGCCTAAACGCAGTTTGAATTTGAGCGGCTTTCCGCGGTTGCGCGCCTTTCAGCAATTGCCCGCACTTCAATGCGTGTTGCGCCTTTACCTGTGCCCGCCAATTATTCCTCGTCGAATTTGCATATTCACAATGTGTGTGTGCAGGCGTTTTCTCTTTCTACCTCATTCTTCAAATTTTCTTTCTAGTAAACTGCAAAAGTCAGAAAGTCTCTCTTTGTGGTTTGGGCTGGTAAAGATGGAAATGATGGGAAATTATGGCTTGGGTTGGCTCCAAAATATGGCTTGGGTTTTTCGAAATTTTTCGTCGTCTCATAGCTCTGGTGGTGGGTGGGTGGCCTGTGCCCTCACTCACTGCTCCAGCTCTGAGATTGGCCCAGCAGAGGAGGAGAGCCCTTCCAGAGGAGAGAGGTGAGCCCAGAATTTAAATTTGCGCCAAAAATTGCGCGCGTCTTTAGCCTTTGAGAGAGCATTTCGCGAGATGTTGGAGTGAGAGAGAGAAATTCAAAAATTGCGCGCGTCTTTTGCCTTGGGCTTTGCTGCCCAAAATCTACTGCTGTGTAAAAAGTTTGCTGCCCTAAAAATTCACTCCCTAAAATTCCACTCCCTAGAAATCCATGCGCGATCACGACTCCGAGTTGCGCGGTAGCCGCCGGCGGCGGCGACGATCCCGCCGATGTCGATAGTCCTCCTGGAACATGGAAGGCAGGCGTAGAAGGAGGGAGAGGAGAGGGTGAACGGGGCGCCGATAGAGGCATTGAAGTGGGAGGCGAGTAAAAGAAGTGCAAACGTAGGTTACGGTAGATAATCGTAGAAGCAGCAATAGAGGGATTGGAGGGATGGTGGTGCAGGTTTTTACACCATGGGCCATGGTGTAAAGCACCTGGGTATACTACTTATATACGCCAAACTGAACAACGAAATCGAAGAGGCCAAGCAGCGACTGATCGCTGAAGTCGCCAAATTTGGCCAAGCCGATCAACTGGCGACGTACAGATATGACGCCTTTCTGAACCACTGTAATTAATACAGAGCGTGAATGCGTGTAGTATGGCATATCGCATAGACAGACAGAACTGTTTCTTCCGAGAAGAACTGTAATGCAACGCTGGCACACTGCTGGTTCGGTGTGGCTTCTAGAGACCAACTTGCGGGAAATAGCAATATCGGCCCAGCCCCGTGGTAAATCGGCACGCACACCCTCTGTCAAACGTTGGCTTGAACTGCACCGTGACTTGTCTCCTACGGTTTGTTGTGTCAACACGCTGTTTGTCCCCTCTTCCCTCCCGTAGGCCCCAATCCCATTTGATTCCCCGTGGGAATAACGTTCGGGGAGCCACGATGGCTCGCGACATTTAGTGCCTATACTTTCGCGATCCTTGTCCTGACGCTCTTCCGGGAGAATGTCTTGGGATGCGGCCTGGAATTCGAATGTGATTCACCCAACAATGTGGGCGATCCCATACGCGGTCCAATTACCGGGCTCTCTCTTAACTCCGCCGACACTTAGGTGCTGAATTATGCAGAAGCCTCTGTGGAAGTCTCACTTTTTCCCCACGTGACAATGATTCGCGTGGGAGGAAGGCGCGTAGTGGAGCCTAATTGGCTCGAGGTTGCCAAACGGCGCACGAGGGTCGTAAAGAGTTATGAGGGCGACGACGGAACCAGGCGGCGCTCATTTCGGTCGTGCGCGCCGCCCATCTTGATGAAGCGAGCCACTCCGCGGCGCGCGGCCCGGCAAAACAAGCTTGATAAAATGCCGAGACTGGCACCGTCTTAGACGAAATACGCAGCGCAGACACCAGTTCGGAGTACTGTAGCACGAACGAGCGAACTCCGTAGTCGATATGCTGAACTGAAGGTGTTTTGGGGAGTCGAATGGTCTGTCTGCATTTCAGAGCGTTGGAAAGGCACAGAGCTGTTGCATTGCGGGTGAAGTGTCACTCACTGCGAAGCCGACTATACTGCGCAGGATTACGGTATGTGTTCTCGCCACACCAAATACCAGCGGGACACGGCACGTGGTCCCAGCACGCTTAGGCTCCATTCCCGCCCTTTGATATCCGCGTCACTTCTTCCCTCCCGCCCCCTGTTCTGTCGCCGCGCTGTCTCTGTCATCACCGACGTCGCCTCTGCAAGAAGAAGAAGACTGGTGGTGCTAGTTAGCGGCCGTCTCCGTCTGTCTCGCCTTTCCATTTGGCCATAGCAGCCTTCCTTAGTTTATACAAAACACATCGCTGTCAAGATGCACCTCTTGGGTCTCTTACCCTTCGCGACGGTCTTAGCGGCACTGGTGAGTCGCCTTCAATGTCCGGAATACATCTTGGCTCATCTCATATAACTGTCATACACAACACTTGTTTTAACCTCCTTTCCCTCAGGCGGCCGATCTATGCAGCGGCGCGGCCGTCAAGCGACACGAAGACACCGATTCTGCCGAGAGGGCGACGTCGAAGGTGAAGCGCTTCGATTCCTTCGAGGGCAGCGGCTTCGGCGGCTTCAAGAAGCGCGGCGTCCACTCGTTCGAGGGCTCCGGTTTCGGCTTCAAGAAGAGACTCGACTCCTTCGAGGGCGGCGGCTTCGGCGGCTTCAGGAAGCGAGGACTGGACGCATTCGAGGGATCGGGCTTCGGCGGCGGCTTCAGAAAGAGATTCGACTCCTTCGAAGGCAGCGGATTCGGCGGCTTCAGGAAGCGAGGACTAGACGCATTCGAGGGATCGGGCTTCGGCGGCGGCTTCAGAAAGAGATTCGACTCCTTCGAAGGCAGCGGATTCGGCGGCTTCAGGAAGTGAAGCATGCAGTACCCCGCTGGTCGGAAATGGTTTTCGGGCATTTTGGAGAGCTTTGGCCTAGTGCTGTAACTCTGGCGATGTGATGACAGTGGTTGGCTGGGAGCAGAGGAGATGGTTGTTACAGTAACACACTGCCTGCTACACTACACCACGGATACTTATCCGCATTGCGTTGAGTTTGATTCACTACAACTAAACCAGGATTGAGCACTCAGAGAATGCGTACCACTGCACTGCTCCATATTCTCGGCATCCGCCAATGACGCCGGCAAAACAGGGGAAAGTCTTTGGAGAGTCAATTGTGCGCGAGTTGTGCTCGGGACGCGTTTCCAAGCGATGCGGTTACGACACGCCTTTTCGCAAGCTCGACGAGGTACATTTATAGCCAGAAGACATTTGCCCGTGCACATCGAGGAGAAACAACATCATGAATTTTATGCGAGAATACGTGATGTTTCGAACCATGTTGACGCCGCCGACGAGGGGCTTGAGCCGGACGCCGTCGCCGCTTCCACGTAAGAAAGCCTGTCCACAAACGTACAAGATTTAAATAACTACTGTATATATATACCAGCGTAATATTGTCTTAACTACCCTCATCAAAACTTTCGCCTGCGGCGCTATTTTACAGCTACTTAACCTTTTGGTGTCAAGCGACTCGCGAGGCACTTGTTAAGCGGTTTGTTTATAAAACATCCTAAATGTGCAAAATTTTCGCCTGCGGCGCTTTATAATAACAATTGACGGTTTTGGAAATTAGAGCACCCCCCCCCCCCCTTCCCGAAAGAGCATCCTTGGTTCGCTCCTGCCGTCAATCGGGTTGAGCGCGTCAGCGCTCAACCCAATTTGTTCGGCCGGGGGCCAGTGCGCCCCCGGGGACTAGGGGTTAGTACTACGTCATATAGGTATACTTAACCGATCGGGCTGAAATTTTCACCATAGATGTTCACAGTAACGTGAAGTATTGTGCTAAAATTTCAGCCAGATCGGTTGAGTGGTTCCCGAGATATTAAACAAAAACTGTCGAAAAATTCCCCGATCTTCATCTGATTGCCAGGTTTTCGGTCTCGTTCTCGCGAACGGTACTAGCTAGAGCAGAGTTTTATGGCTCGTTAGAATCGTCTGGTAGTAGGAAATTTTGTATTAATATATCGTAAAGATCGGTTGAATATTGCGGCCGTAGGGCCCGATGAAAAAAATGGCCGAAATTTTGGCTAAGTCCCACTCAAGACGGCCGAGCTCTACTGGTGCAGGCTGGAGCGCCAATCGAAGTGATCCGGTCTAGACCACCATAGGGTGAATAAATGTGTAAAACATTTCATCTTTCTAAGTCATCCCAGTAAAAAGTTACGCGGTGACAAAAGTCCGGCCGAGTACGGATCCGGGGCCTGCCTCAAGACGGCCGAGCTCTACTGGTGCAGGCTAGGGCGCCAATCGAATTGATCCGGTCTAGACCACCATAGGGTGAATAAATGTGTTAAACATTTCATCTTTCTAAGTCATCCCAGTAAAAAGTTACGCGGTGACAAAAGTCTGGCCGAGTATGGATCCGGGGCCTGCCTCAAGACGGCCGAGCTCTACTGGTGCAGGCTAGGGCGCCAATCGAACTGATCCGGTCAAGCCTACCATAAGGCGAATTACCATGCAAAATTTTAGCTGTCTATGTCGCCCCAGTAGAAAGATATGCGGTGACAAAGGTACCGTTGAGCACGAATTTTTGGGTCCCGGGCCGAAATTTTCAAAATTTAGTTTAAAGTTGTTTCTGCGGGTTTCGTAGACGCTGAACACAAATCCGGTGTTTGTTTCGGGATTCGAGGTGCCATTTGCCGATTTCAGCGCCCGGTCGGTCAAATTTTTGGTCCTGGAGTCAAATTCTGAAAATCGAGTTTACAGTTGTCTCTGGGGTTTTCGAGGACGCAGAACACGAATCCAGTGTTTGTTTCTGGATTCGAGCTCCCCTTTGCCTGATTTCGGCGCACGGCCATCCAAATTTTCGGTACTGGGATATAATTTTCAATGAGTTAACAGTTGTATGTGGCGTTTCCGAGGATGAGAATATGAATCGTGTGTTAGTTCACCACACCATTGAGGCCGGTACTGACGGAGTATTGACGAAGACAAGATCGGGCAGTGCGACGTCACCTTATTGTGTTTCCGTCACATTTCGCTACCGTAATGAGTGCCCCAGAGTGCGTAAAATATTGAGTAAAATAGAGTGCGACTTCGCTGTAGTGCGTAAAGTATGAGGAAACGGCGCTGACTCGACAATTTCAAACCTAGTGTTGAATTCGTCAATCAATCAAATTGTCGCAGATTTTTCAGCGAAAAACGGCTTCTATTCAAAGAAATGGAGAGGAACTCGTCAGAATTACATTTGTTCGAGACTGTTCAAAAAAGCCATAAGCAAAGGAAATACAGAAAGAGGACGTTCTGCCGAGAAGCAGAGAAACAATTGGGGTATTCTGCAGCTGAGGCGAAGGTTGAGTTTGCTTTTGCATTTTCTTTCATCGAAGTACGTCTATACTCTTCCGCTGTGGCATCGGAAAATCGCAAAAATATGTGCCAAATTGTGGAATTCTTTACTTTTTCGGTAATTCAGCCCTAGTCCCAAAATTTCATGATGCAATATTGAATTTTCATGCTGCATCATGCATTCCCAATCCGGAAGCCATTTGTGATGTTTCGTCCAGGCAGCGTTCGAACGGCTGGCCAGCGAGCTGCTGTCGTCATCGAGGGCGTCCGAGCCGGGACTGGAGGCCGAATCATCGTCTACTGGGCTTCAGCCATGCGGCCCAAGCGAAGAGGCGGACTCGTCCCTCTCGTTTCTGGTTGGTCGTTTGTATAAAGGTTTGCGCTGATAATTGGAAATTAAGCCGCGAATGTCGGCTGTAGTTATTTGTGTGTTTTCTTGCAATATTGGTGCTAATTTCGCGAAATTTTCCAGTTTTTCCTCTTTTCCTGTCTGGGGGGGGGGGGGGTTACCAAGAATCTGAGTCTGGATGGGCGGGGGGGGGGGGGAGGTGTCAACAAGAATCTCGATGTTTTCGATCTCGGCTAGGGGGGAGTAACCCCCCCCCCCCCCCCCCCCCCCCCGCAATCAAAAATATGATCGTACTATGCAAAGTTTACATCCTTCAGCGGGACGAGAGCTTCGTTGGTAGCAGTGCGTCTGCTGGCGACAGTCGATCCTCCTCACTTTTCTCCCATTCTGGGCGGTCGGCGAAGGCGAAGAGATCGATTCTCTCAGATCTTTCGAACTTGAACGATCCCTCTTGCTCCTCTCCACCATCGGCTAGTGCAGTCGTCTCGCCCCAGTCGTCTCCCAGCACTAGCCTGCTTGGCCGGCCTCCACCGAATGATGCTGTCGCTGCTTCGACGCCGATTTCTGGCCGAAGGGGGCCCCCGTGTGCTCGTAGAAGAAAGGGCAACGAGATTCTATCTCCAGTGCAGAGATCGACCGACGACACATTTGCTGTTCCATCAACTCCTCCGCGCTTGAGGCGTGGGAAGAAGGCCAATCCTGCCTCCAGTGCAGTGCCCACTGTTAGACAGATGGAAACGATGCGGTTGAAGCGGCACAAGCCGGAACCAGCTACGCCGTCGCCCTGCAAGATGCTAGCGACCGAGAGAGACTGTTCCGTGTCTCCCAGCCAGGACAACCAACTCAGAATCATCATCAGCCCATCCAGCTGGAGCCGCCTCAGAAGAAGTGCCAAGAAGCGGTGGCGAGAGAGAGAGCGCTGTCAGAAGGGAGGCAGCCCTTACAAGCAGAAGCACCGCGAGCCCAGCCGAAAATACCACTTCAAAAACGCCTCTCCTGTGAAGAAGAAGAAGAAGAGGCTTCACTACGTGAAGAACTGTTCTCCCATGAAGCAGAGGCAGAGGAAGCGGTACCGCGAGACCACATCTTGCGAGGCCAGCCCCACCAAGAGTACCACAGGGACGCGGCCCTACAGAGAGAAGAAACTGCGCAAAGTGGAGGAATACAAGAGATCGAGAGCGTTCATTCTATCGGAGAAGCTGACGGGGCACTCTCGGTACAGGGCAAAGTACTTCAAAGCCAAGGCCCTGGCGAGAACGCGAGATCAGGGCAAAGGGCAAGTGTTCGCTGCTGCTAAGGGGCGCCTTCTTCAAGCCAAAGTGGCGGCGATGGCCAAGAAGAAGCCAGGTAGAGCGACAGGAATATACAGTAGCTGTGAATTGTTAGCTGTTGATACACTGTGTGGAGAAACGCCTGTTTTCAGGACTCGTGCAGTGCGGCCGGCACCGCCAGGCGAGGCTCGACTTTCTCAAGATGGTCCGAGCGGCCCAGAAGAACGACCCTTCCCTTAAACGGCGCGACGTGAGTCGGGCACTTTGTTATCACGTGAAACAACGTGCTAGCATTTATAGGGGAGCGAGGTGAAGCATGTTCTAAGGCGATTGGCGTACGTTGCAGTTGTTGTTAGAGGCGTCGAACTGGACCGCAGCCGATGTTTGCGAACCGAAATTCTGCATTGGGATATGATAGCACGCTAATTCGTCATAGATAGTTCAGAGTACAACTAAACGCTAAACAAATGCCAAAATTCGTAATCAGCAACATCGAGTTCTGTTCCAGTACCTGGCCCGCCTGAAAGTGACCACTGTCTTGGGGAAGGTCAACGCCGTGAGAGACGAGGTGGAGAAGCAGTTGGCGGCCAAGTTCGACCTCTTCAAGAGGAAGTTCGTGGAGGCGGACGAGGCGCAGACTGGCTTGCGCACTCGCGAGGAGCGCCAGCTGGTCCTGGCCAGCAGCTGTGGCGGCAGGCGCTACCACGTCTACTCGAACGAGAGCTTCAATTTCGACAAGGACGCATTCGACTGGCATCCGATGGCGTTGCTCGAAGAGGCCAACTACAACCCTGGTTAGTTGTCTGAGTGCTACTGTATCACCTCGCACAAACAGATCGAATGGGCCAATTCTAATTCGAAGATTTCGGTGCAACATTCTAATACACGCCCACAACATGCACACTGGTTGTTTCTATGTGCAGATCGACTGGCGCAGTTGTTGGCCAAGAAGGGCTCTGCTAAGAGTGGTTCCGCTTCCTCAGCAAACGCCTCTTCCCCACTGTTCCAACCATTGCCAGTTAGCCCCAGTGGAGGTCCTGTCGTCTCCACACCCACGCAAAGTTGGCAAGCACCACTGCCAGGAGTGAACGACTCACCTCGATTGATAGTGTGTATTGTTAATGCCCCCCCCCCTTCATTCCATTTCTCCTCTTCCGACCCCCCCCCCCCCCCCTTTCTATTTCACTCCCTCCCTTCTCCTCTTCCAATTCCCACTGTCCCTTCCCTTTCTCCCTCCCCTCCCCCCAGTCGACCCTCTTCCCCTCCTGTGTTTCCCGCTTCCCTGCTAACTGCCGTAACCTTCAGATCAGGATTGGGTCGGACGATGGCGATGACGGCCACGCTGGGCAACCCAACGCAGAGGCCGAGGAGGACGGAGAAGAGCCAGTTGAAGCTGTCGACGAAGAAGAGCTACTTCAAGCTGTGGTAAGACAGTTGAATCGGGTTGGTTATCACTTGCACATTAAATTTGCGCACGGGTATCGTAGAAGGTGCGTAGTAGCAAAGCAAACAGAAGGCCCATTGCAGGCGGCGTTGGCGCCTTCAAACCGGAAGGCAGTGGACGAGGAGGAGGGGTGGCAGACGGAGGAGGAGGCCGATCTGGACGTGGGAGAGGTGGACGTCGAGGCCTTCTCCGTGGGACTGGTCGACCACGGCCTCTTCTCGAATACAGGGGCCTTCAGCTGCGACGCCGACAGCACTGTCCCCTACGGCGTCACGGTTGGTTACTTGATTCGGATGGAGGATTCACTGGGGGAGGGGGAGGGGGTGGGAGGAGGGGGATAGCTCGTTCGTTAGCCTAAAGAAACGTCCATATGACCTGCTGTATTGTAGGCAGGAGCAGAGAGCGGCAGGTACTGTATTACTCGTACGCTACTGCAGCAAATCCCCGACGTCTCTCTGCAAGACGACAGTGGGCTAGGGGACGACCAACTGGACGAATTCGACGACAGGAAAGAAGCGGCTACTCCTGAGAAGCGCAATCGCGGAGGCATGGGGCGTCTGTGCGACCTGATTTGCGAGGACCAGCTGCCAGAGCGATGGGCGTCTCGCCTCTACGAGAGAATGCGCCAACTGGCGCAGCCGCTGATTCGCCAGGAGAAGAAGGGTGGCAGCGGCGAGGCGCCGGCCGTTCCTGCGGCCACTCTTTGGCTCGGAATGTGGAAGTTCGAAAACTGCGAGTTCTGCCTTCCTGGCATCTACCCCTACCAGTGCACAGCTGGAAGCGCCTGCCGTGATGGAATCACCCTTCTGCGCTCTGTCCAGCCGCATTTTGTGGGCGCGCGGTCGCTTCTGAGGCGTCTGTACGAGGCGCGCCAGCTCTGCTTCTGGCTGAATGAGCGGGAAGCGGTCATCCGCACTGGCAACTGGCCAAGACTGCTGGAGTTGCAGGGGAGGGAACTGGTCAAAGAGGGTGGTGGCCTTCCCTCCCACATGCGACAGCGTCTGCGCGCCGACGACGAGCACGAGATGGAGCGTGGCATGTCGCAAGACGAGCTCCTGAAGAAGTGGGAGAAGCAGTGGGTCATCTTCAGTAAGAAGGTCCGGGCCTTTCCCACTACCGAGTGCAACGTCTGCCGCCGCCTGCTTCTACCTGAGCAGGTCGATACTTCTTTAGGTCAAACTTTGCAAGAGATGACTCTTAGCAGGGAAATTTTTTTCAGGTGAAGCGTTTTGAGCAGTGGACGTCCCTCCGCCAGTCGGAGTCCCTGGAGCGCGTCAAGGAGGCGATGTTGGAGGAGAGGGTGGAGGAGTGGAAGCTGCTGAAGGAGGAGGCGCAAGAGGTGGCCGTGAAAGCTGTCGAGGAGATGCGGCAGGACGTCGCCTCCGGCGCCGCCTCCAAGCAGCAGCAGCAGCAGTCCGGGACGGCCGCCGCCAGATCGCGAGAAGTAGAAGAGGGCGACTCGGGCCTGTCTGCCGTGGGCGACGACACGATAGAAGAACTGGTTAGTTCGCATGCACGATGGTTGACTTAGGAATTGTGCAATTTGCGTTGTTAGTTCAAAGTGTTATCTACAGTTTGAGAACCAATTGAAGGAAGTATTGTAGTGGACATCTTTTCAGGCAGCGTTTGAAGGGCTTGCCAGTGAGATGGCGTCGACTCGGCTACAGGCATGCCCAACAGATGGGGAAGCAGAGGAAGAGACTCAGATTTTGGCATGCCCCTCAGCTGGGGAAGTGGAAGAGAAGACTTTGCTCCAGGCATGCCTAACGACAGGAGAAGAAGAGGTGGACACAGCGACTTCTGGCGACGACGGCCCCACTTGTCCTGAGGACCTTCTACCCCTGAACGTCTGCACGACGTGCAAGGAGCAAATTCAGGTGAAGTAGATCGAAGTGACTTTTGAAAAGAGTTCGGGAAGTGTCGTGAAAGAGTTCTGGAAGCCTTCTTTTAGGCCGGCAACGTTCCCAAGCTCTCGCGCGCCAACAACTGTGGTATCGACCCTTTGCCGAGATGCTTGGCCGACCTGAACCACTACGAGAGACTGCTCGTTCAACTGACCAAGTGCTTCCTCGTGACTGTTGCGTTCTTTCTTGTGTTTATTCTGAACATAATTTGATAACAAGGCAGTTTTGTCGAGCGCCGATTTATCCTGATGTTCATCCAAAATGTGTTCGCCCAAAATCGAATCCGTTTGCAGACTATGGTCCGGCTCAAGCCGCTGCGCCACTACGCCGGCCCAGAGACCGATCTGCTGCCGGCCATTCGAGGCTGCACCATCTCTCTTCCTCTCCCCCTCAAAGCGACGACCATCAGCACCGTCCTCCCCAATCGAGAACTTCTGGAGGTAAGGGGGAGGATTTGTGTGCGTTTGTGTGGGTGGGTGGGTGGTTGAGTGAAAGGGGGAGGTGAGGGGGGTAGCCGAAACTGACGGCCAATGGTAGCAGCTGTGTACGCAGTGGGTTGTCTACTTGTGCAGGTGTTGGTGGACAGCTACCCCACCATGAGGAGGGTGGTGTGGCGCCACCTGGTCGACTTCGAGAAGGTGCTCAAGGTGCTGGACTGGCTCAAGGCCAACAACCAGCTCTACAACGAGGTCGAGATAGACCGCTCAGAGAGTGGAATGGATGAGGAAATCATCCATAACGACACAATCGAGGACTACAAGGGTGCGTTAGTACTACCTACCGCAAATCCTCAAATAAGCCCCCCCCTCTCGAATAAGCGCTCCTCGTAAAGGTAGGTTGAACAAATAAGCGCCCCCGTTTTCCAATAAGCGCACAACAATTACGGGGAAATTTTGCACTCTAGATGGGTCGAATTAATAAATAAGCGCCCCCCTCGAATAAGCAGCCCACCTAGAGTTAGGTTGAACAAATAACTGGCCCCGCCCTCCAATAAGCGCCCAACAATTACGGGGAAAATTTGCACTCTAGATGGGTCGAATTAATAAGCGCCCCCCTCGAATAAGCACCCCTCCTAGAAGTAGACGGTTGAACAAATAAGTGCCCCACCCTCCAATAAGCGCCCATCCATTACGGGGAATTTTGCACTCTAGAGTGGTCGAATTTATGAGCGCCCCTCTCGAATAAGCACCCCTCCTAGAGGTAGGTTGAACAAATAAGTGGCCCCGCCCTCCAATAAGTGCCCAACAGTTACGGGGAAAATTTGCACTTTTTTAAATAGGTCAAATTTAAATAAGCGCCTCCCTCGAATAAGCACCCCTCCTAGAGGTAGGTTGAACAAATAAGCGCTCAATACTTTTGGGAAGGTTAAGCACTCTAGTGAGGCCGAATGAATAAGCGCACGTCTCGAATAAGCACCCCTCTTAGAGGTAGGTTCAACAAATAGGCGACCACAAAATCGAGTTCCACTATGGTGGTGCCAAATCATCCCAATGTGAAATCAATTGGCAATCGGTTGGCCCTTTGCAGCGCAGAGTCTGCTGGAGAAGGAGCTGGACAAGGAGGCTCCACTCCTGAACTACCTGGTCAAACCCGTGCAGAAGGATCTGCCCAACTGGGAAGACACGGAGCTCTTCAAGCAGCGGCGCGTCGTGGGAGACCCCATTCCCGATCGAGACGTCAGCCTGGACATGCGCTCCTTCCCCAATCGTTAGTGTTCTCTGACATTAGTAGGTACCTAATTGATCGTTTGTACACCTTTGATGCACCGTACCTTCCTCTTGCAGTCTATCCAAAGGGGCAGTTTGGGGCGTTGGTGGAGCGAGGGACGAACGTCCGCCGAGACGTCTTCGTCAAGAGTCGGCTGCGTCTGGCTGACAAGCGCTTCCGCAGAGACCAGCAGTGGCAGTTTTTTGAGCTGTCTTTGAAGGACATGAAGAGCGCCTGCAGCGGAATCTACGCCTGCCTCAACACCGGATACGCCAACAGAGGCGTCACTGCTGGTGAGCTGAGTATTTCATTGGAATTGTTTTCATCGCAGTGTTCTTCCCACATAGAGCGTAATCGTTTGCAATTGGCGCGGATTTTGTCTTTGTTGTCGCTGGCCTGGTCGCCGCCGCTGTCGCCCCTCTGGAAGTCGGCGCTTCTGTCGTCGGCCAATCAGTCGCCGCCGCCATCGTCCCTCTGGAAGTCGGCGCTTTTGTCGTCGGCCGATCAGTCGCCGCCGTGTCGTCCTTCGCACTGCCGCCGTCATCCTTCTGGGAGTCGGCGCTTCTATCGTCGGCCGATCAGTCGCCGCCGTGTCGTCCTTCGCGCTGCTGTCGTCGTTCGAGCAGTCACCGCCGCCGGCGTCCCTCTGGGAGTTGGCGCTTCTGTTGTCGGCCGATCAGTCGTCGCCGCCGCCGTCCCTCTGGATGTCGGCGCTGCTGTTGTCGGCCGATCAGTCACCACTACCGTCGTCCTTCTGGAAGTCGGCGCTTCTGTCGTCGGCCCAGCAGTCGCCGCCGCCGTCGTCCCTCTGGAAGTCGGCGCTTCTGTCGTCGGCCGAGCAGTCGCCACCGCCGTCGTCCCTCTGGAAGTTGGTGCTTCTGTCGTCGGCCGAGCAGTCGCCGCCACCGTCGTCCCTCTGGAAGTCGGCGCTTCTGTCGTCGGCCGAGCAGTCGCCGCCGCCGTCGTCCTTCTGGAAGTTGGCGCTTCTGTCGTCGGCCGAGCAGTCACCGCCGCCGTCGTCCCTCTGGAAGTTGGCGCTTCTGTCGTCGGCCGAGCAGTCGCCGCCGCCGTCGTCCCTCTGGAAGTCGGCGCTTCTGTCGTCGGCCGAGCTGTCGCCGCCGCCGTCGTTCCTCTGGAAGTTGGCGCTTCTGTCGTCGGCCGAGCAGTCGCCGCCGCCGTCGTCCCACTGGAAGTCAGCGCTTCTATCGTCAGCCGATCAGTCGCCGCCATGTCGTCCTTCGCGCTGTTGTCGTAACCGCCACCGCCGTCCCTCTGGAAGTCGGCGCTTCTGTCGTTGGCCGAGCAGTCGCCGCCGCCGTCGTAGTAGTAGAGTAGTAGTAGCACATGGCAGAAAGCACCAAAACGACCTCGCACGTCTCTGAAACCACCACCAATCGATCCAGCGAGGTCGAGAACCCCCCTCTATGCAAAGTTTCAGAACAATTGAAATTGTCAAATTATGACAAAATTGACAAAATTCCACTTTTGCTGAGTACGTTGTACGTACTGCTTGGTGTAACACAATACTGATAAGGAATTGTCACGTGACCTAGTCACGTGCAAGGGCCCCTGCATACCAAGCAAGTGCAGGAGACCCTGCATACTAAGAACGTACAGGAACCCCTGTAGAATTTCGAAATTCTGCATTGTTACAACCTACCAGACGCTGCTACCGTTTCCTTTCTATTAATTTTTACGTTAATAAGTTATTAATAAGGAAATAATAAAAGAAGCCGCCCTACTAATAGGTCGGTTACGGTAGAAAACCGACGCCGACATGTTGGGCTACACCAAGTCTCTTATCTCTGTTTGCCTAGCGCTGTCAGTGGCACTGTGCAGCCTGTCCCACACTCCGAACGGTTCCATTTCCACAGACCTCTTCAGTCGGTTGTACTCTTTGATGGCGCTTTCAGCTGCGACTATTTTGGTCTCGTCCAACTCTATGATCTTAACCGCCGCCAGCGTCCTCACCCTTGACAACGCGACGTAGCTCATTCCCTTGTCAAATACCTTTGACCCTAGGTAGAGCAACGCTGAGTCCAGCGAGGCGCCTTGCGCTTTGTGAACGGTCATACTGTAAGCCAGTGACAGGGGGAACTGCGACCTTTGCGCCTTTATTCCCGTCGAAGGCTCGAATGGAGCTGTTACACGCTCAATCACTTCCGAAAGTGAAATTGAGTCGAATTTGATTGCCACCTTTGTGACGTAGCCATTGGCTCTCTGGTAAACCTTCGTCACAGTTCCAAAGCTGCCATTGCAGAGTCCTCTCGTCACGTCGACGTTTCTCTTGAGCATCACTCTAGCTCCAGTGGCCAACAGTAGTTGGCTCTCCAGTCCAGCGGTGTCCGAGGTCTTCAGCTTCTGTTGCTGGCCTCGCTTCCTGGGACCTTCGTGGCCGCTTGGGTGTGCCCCGTGTCAACTGCTGGGATCTTCACCGTGGTTGAGGCCCTTCAGTTGTATCACGGCCTTGTTGAATTTGACCACATCTCCAAACCATTGGCAGCAGGCAATACTCCTTTGCAATCCATCTGATTGACGTAATACTCTGCCGCCTTCTGTAGCTTGTTCCTCTCTGTTTCAGGTATCACGACCTGCTTTCTCAACAGTTCCAAGTCTTCTCTCGTGGGAACGCCAATGCGGACTCTGCTCAGCAAGGCGCCATAGGTCTCATCCTTCGACTTGGCGCATATTCTGCAGCAGCTCGCTGTAGGAGAACTCTTCCAACAGAGTTCTAGTCCAAGTGACAGCCCTCCAAAACACTCCTTGCCCTCCTGAGACTGAGCGGGCAGAACGGAAAGTTTCCATTCACTGGCTTCAGTTGGAGAAGATCTCCACAGACGATGATATTCATTCTGCCAAAGCTCAAGTGAGTCATCTCCTTTGAGTTCGCAAAGTCGGCGGTGAATGGTCATTAGCATCACGCTCGACACCAACGAGATCTCGTCGATCACTATCAGTTTCAGGTGCTTCAGTTGTTTGCGCAGCATTTTCACCTTCTCAGCTGGCAGACTGAAGTACTTCGCGTGCTTCGACTGCCTCGTGTGCTGGACGGGCAGCGTGAGGAAGCTGTGCAGCGTCTGCCCACCAATATTGTGGGCCGCCAGACCCGTGGGCGCTGCCAGTGCCACAACGTCGTGCGTCTCGTCCTCCTCCGAGTGCATCACACGGACGCAGTCAGCGATGGCGTCAATCAACACAGACTTGCCACAACCTCCCATGCCAGAGAGAAATGTGCGGATCGGCGCGTGCTTGGCCTTGTCGTCGCAGTCTTGGCCTCTGCACAGTTTCTGGTGATTCAGTTGCAAAACCACCTTACTGAGAACCGCACTCTGTTCCACGTTGAGACGACAGAGCTTGTCTTCAAGCTCGTCTACGTCCACTGGCTCTTTCAGAACCTCTCTTTCATCAGCAACGTCTATAGCAGTGGCGGCGGCCAAGTTTGGCTCGTCATCATCTGGCCCGTCTGTGTCCATGGTCTCATCCTCTTCAGAGGTCACTTCACTGAGTTTGTTTGCCAGTTCGGCCGCCTTCTCAATTCGCGCCCTGGCCTCAGCGAACTCTGCCATGGGCTCCAGATCTTTCACTGCAGCTTCAAAGGCCGCCTTGTATGTTTCGTGATCTCCCAGCAGTTCAGCTTCGTCTCTCCACGGTTTGAAGAGAAGCAACAGCTGGTAGAAGTACTTCTCCTGAGTCTTGCCTTCAGGTTTGTAGTACGGCGTCTTAACGACCTTCAGCTTTTTCCTAAGCCTGAAGCAGCCCAAACCATTTTTCAGCTCGTAGTAATTCTTCCTCTCCTCAATGTCATTTGGTATGGCCGTCTCGTGCTCATACCAGGAGAAGAGTTCGTACAACGACTTTTCCTCCAGACTATCTGGCCTGTTCTTGTAATAATCAT
>JASAMZ010011388.1:0-27438 GCA_030248115.1 Linhomoeus sp. GSCO2_2
AATTTTGCAAAAGTAGACTAAAAAGAGCCAAAAATCGCTTTATTTTGGTCAAAAACGTCCAAAGTAGAGCGCCGCAGGCGAAAATTTTGCTATTTTTAAGAGCGCCGCAGGCATTTTTGCCATTTTTAAGCGCCGCAGGCGAAAATTTTTGAAAATCCTAGGGGGGTCTTTTGGGAAGTAGGGGAGGGGGGTACCTGGGGAGCTATGACCGGGGGCCCCACCTTCGGCTAGGGGGGGGGGGGCTTACCCCCCCCCCCCCCCCCCCTCCCCCATGCCCCCCCCCCCCCCCCCCCCGGCCACACGTATGTTACTACTGCCGGAGCTAAACTGGCGTCCACATAGGTGCGATTGCTCCCGTGGCTAGGGGTGAGGGGGGTTAGACCGGGATTTGAGGGGAGGTGGTAACAAGAACAGGAATCCTGTTCCTGATGGTTTCCAAAGGCAAGAAAAAATGCCCAAAAAGTGACTAAAAAGTGCCAAAAAGCCTTTATTTCGCCGCGCCGCGCTTATTGAGTGTGTGCAACAAATTTCAGTAACTGTAAATGCAAAATAGGTATTAACAAAATCTCGCAAAAGTCGTGTCTTAAACCAAAAACATATTTACGCCCCCATATAGTATAGCTCGGCTATACTATTTGGCACTATGTGCCAATTAGTATACCCCGGGTATGCTATTTAACGTGAAGATTTACACCGGAACTTAGAGTCATTATGGCGAAGTTTGAGTCATTATATATCTCGCGCTATGCAAGTCGTGCAAACTTCTCCTTTTACAGGCTTCATATTCCCATATGTGCGGTTTGAGGATCCAAGTTTCATCCACGTCGGATACAGTTCGAGTGGTGAAACGCCGAAATTATAATGACTCAAACTCCTGTTGCGTAATTAGCGACTGCTTACCCCAAGGAAAACACGCACAGGAGACCAACGTAGAGCGGAAATGCTGTAAAGACGTAATTTACACTCGCCGTCGTATCGTCATGTCTCCAGCGCTGATATCGGTCGTCGTCGGCAGTAGCACTCGGATGAGGGACGGGAAAATCAATTTTCAGCAATCGTCGCCAAAGTTACACATTGAATACAGTTTTCCAAGCGGCATCGAATGGTCGTAACCTCCATTGAAATAATTGCCAAAGTGTCGCAGTTCACACCATTGTAACTTGGGCCGGTAAAGAGCCACTTAGCTGAGACTTGCACAACTCGCAGACAGGCTGCATGCATAGTTTTTGAAAAAGTTTCGTTTGAATCGGGCGTCGGACAGCCAGTCAACAAAGCTATTAAAAAGGCTAGTTTGCGACTAGCGAGATTCGAAGGGCAAGACGGCTTCTTTGCTGGCTTTGTTGACTGGCTGTCCGACGCCCGATTCAAACAAAACTTTTTCAAAAACTATGCATGCAGCCTGTCTGCGAGTTGTGCAAGTCTCAGCTAAGTGGCTCTTTACCGGCCCAAGTTACAATGGTGCGAACTGCGACACTTTGGCAATTATTTCAATGGAAAGTCAGACTTTGATCCGTCATATCTCGCGAACGACGCTACGGAGCGCGGTGAGGTTACGACCATTCGATGCCGCTTGGAAAACTGTATTCAATGTGTAACTTTGGCGACGATTGCTGAAAATTGATTTTTCCGTCCCTCATCCGAGTGCTACTGCCGACGACGACCGATATCAGCGCTGGAGACACGACGATACGACGGCGAGTGTAAATTACGTCTTTACAGCATTTCCGCTCTACGTTGGTCTCCTGTGCGTGTTTTCCTTGGGGTAAGCAGTCGCTAATTACGCAACAGGAGTTTGAGTCATTATAATTTCGGCATTTCACCACTCGAACTGTATCCGACGTGGATGAAACTTGGATCCTCAAACCGCACATATGGGAATATGAAGCCTGTAAAAGGAGAAGTTTGCACGACTTACATAGCACGAGATATATAATGACTCAAACTTCGCCATAATGACTCTAAGTTCCGGTGTAAATCTTCACGTTAAGGGGGTATACCATTTGGCACTGTACGGTGCATCTCCTCCATGCCTCTGTGTTCAGTGCTGGGTGGATACAGAGACTATGTGTGGATTGGCCTAAATGACATCGCCCGAGAGGGAGACTACCGATGGACAGACAACAGCACCCTCACATACACGCAGTGGGGCAGCACTGAACCCAACAATGTTGGTGGCAGTGAAGACTGCGCCGTCTTCTACGGCAGCGCCAACAAATGGTACGACGTCCCCTGCACACGCCCCCTCTACTTCGCCTGCGAGCGAGGCCGCCTCTGAGGAGGAGCATCTGGATACACCAGCATCCACCCGTCCACTCCACCTTCGCCGCACTTACTGTATGTGGTACTGGTAGTTGTGTTTGTGAAAGCCTTCACCGCGGAGTGATTACACAATATCAAAAACGACTTGTCGTGCTGGCTCTCTCACGCCGTTCGCAATTCCACTGCTCGCCCGTCGTGAATAGGGAAAGAGGTCATCAACTGGAGCCAAACAAGTAATGACACTGACGGGTGTCAAATCCGAACAACTCATTCTCCGCCACCCCCCAACGACCCCGCAGTTAGTCCATCCATCCTCTCCCCACGCTTTAGCGTGCGGGCGTGTAGAACGAAGTCTTTGCAACCGCTTACTTTGCAGTTTGCACCACCATTTTATGAAAAATTTCAACAGTTTTCGATTCCCGCAACGATACCTGAAGTGTTCCGCAGAGTGCAAGCCGACATTTTTGAAACGTAAGGTCCCCATCTTCCCAAATAACAACTGTGGATCACGTTTGGTCACTTGCTCTTCAACCGAAGTTCGTCATGACTCATGAGTCTGAGGGGTCTCCCTCATGCCTCCCTGAGTATTGACAGAGAACATGCAGTGGGCGTCATGGCTCGATCCCCCACCCCGGGGAGCGCATCCTATATACTAAGCGGCATAGAGTCTGTTTGTTTGTCTGTTTGTCCGGCGATTTTCTCGTGACTCAGGCGACGGATCCTGGAGATCTATAGCTTAAACTGACCGTCATTGACTGGAAGGATGCCATTTTGGGGTCTCAACTTTGGTCAAAGTCTAAATTCCATAAAATTTCAACAATTTCAATTGTGAGGTGCACAATTCTGCTAAACCATGCTGATTCAAACGGCGGCCACCGCAGCAATGACGCGCGCACTGTATGCCAACACGCAAATCATCAACTTTAAATCATTGTGAGGGACATTTGCAGTGTCACCACTCACCAAAGAGTTGTCGTTGTGAGACTCCAAAGTGTATTCGCAGGCACTCCATGCACTGGCAAGGCCACAACATCAAACTATTTTGGATCTATTTCAAATGGCTTGACATCTATTTGAAATGTCCAATTGGCTAAACCTAAACGTCTACAGGCTAACCTCAGGTGTCAATTGTGTATTTACAGGCATGGGAGCTGTAGGCACTGGCAGGGGCACAGGTTGAATGACTTGAGATCTATCTGAAATGTCCTATGGGCTAAACCCAATTGTTTACTGGCTAAGCCAACGTGTCGATTGTGTATTTGCAGGCACCGGAATTGGTGTGATCCTAAATGTAGACCCTGGCAGGGGCACAGTGTCAAATGACTTGAGAACTAAGTTTAATGTCCTGCACTGCACTGAATTTGATGATTGCGTTATCTCCTTCATGCTCTGCAGAGTACCCATATGCTATTGACCATAGCGATTCTCCTATGGGCTAAAGGCTCTAGTCCTATATACTAAGCGGCAAAACTCTGTCCGTCTGTCTGTTTGTCTGTTTGTTTGTCTGTGAACGCTCTAGCGCTCGCTACACTTGACGGATCGCGATGATCTATAGCTTAGACTGATCGCCAGAGCACGTAGTTTTGCATCTTTGCATTTAGAACTATGACCGATGACTAAATTCCACAATATTTTGCAAATATCGGCTGCGCCAGTACATTCTGACCACGTGCTGTGATTGATCCTATATACTAAGCGGCAAAACTCTGTCCGTCTGTCTGTTTGTCTGTTTGTTTGTCTGTGAACGCTCTAGCGCTCGCTACACTTGACGGATCGCGATGATCTATAGCTTAGACTGATCGCCAGAGCACGTAGTTTTGCATCTTTGCATTTAGAACTATGACCGATGACTAAATTCCACAATATTTTGCAAATATCGGCTGCGCCAGTACATTCTGACCACGTGCTGTGATTGACGTTTGATTTCGCGCCAAAAGCACGTCACAGTGTTACCATTCATGACAGAGTTGTCGTTGTAAGACTCAAAAGTGTATTCGCAGGCACTGCATGCACTGGCAGGGGCGCAGCATCAAACTGCTTTGGATCTATGGCAAATGTCTTTAGATCTATCTGAAATCTCCTACGGGCTAAACCCAAATGTCTACGGGCTAAACCCAAGCGTCTATTGTATATTTACAGGCACAGGCGCTGGCGCGAGCCTGAATGTAGGCACTAGCAGGGGCACAAGGTCGAATGTCTTTAGATCTACCTGAAATCTCCTATGGGCTAAACCCAAAGGTCTATGGGCTAAACCCAAGCGTCTATTGTGTATTTACAGGCACGGGAGCTGGTGGGAGCATAAATGCAGGCACTGGCAGGGGCACAGTGTCAAATGTCTTTAGATCTATCTGAAATCTCCTACGGGCTAAACCCAAATGTCTATGGGCTAAACCCAAGCGTCTATTGTGTATTTACAGGCACGGAAGCTGTCGCACTCCTAAATGTAGGCACTGGCAGAGGCACAATGTCAAATGTCTTTAGATCTATCTGAAGTGTTCTACGGGCAAAACCCAAGTGACTATGGGCTAAACCCAAACATCTACTGTGTATTTACAGGCACGGGACGGGGGGAGCTGGCGAGATCCTAAACATAGGGGCTCACAATGGCACAGGGTTTAACGACCTGAGATCTAACAGTAGTGTCCTGCAGGAATTCAATGATTGCGTTATCTCCTTCATGCTCTGCAGATTACCCATACACTATTGACCATGGAGATTCTCCTATGGGCTAAAGGCTCTAGTCCTATATACTAAGCGGCATAGAGTTTGTTTGTGTGTTTGTTTGTCCGGCCATTTTCTCGCGACACGGGCGATGGATCCTGGAGATCTATAGCTTAAACTGACCGTCGTGGGCTGGAAGGAATCCCCTCCTATTTTAAAACTTTTGCAAATTACTAAATTCCACAAAAATCACGAAAATATCAGCTGCACGGTACATTTTGAGCACTAAGGAGTGGCTGACGGTTTCTTTCATGCCACTTTTGCAGTATTGTGTCACCATTCACTACAGAGTTGTCGTCTTGAGACTCCAAGGTGTATTTACAGGCACGGTGAGTTGCGCAAGGCTAATCGTAGGCACTGGCAGGGGCACAATCTAAAATCGACTTTGGGCTGAAGCCAAGCATCTACAGGCTAAACTCAAATGCCTTTGATGTGTAATCACAGGCACGTGACCAGGTGTAATTGAAGGCAGTGGCATGGGCACAACCTGAAGTCATCTATAGGCTAATGCCAAATGCTCACTGTGGCATGCCATAGATCGCTGCATGTTCTGACCAGTGGCGTGCGCCATCGGTAGCTTCATGACAATTGCGACAATAACGACAGTCCTCTTAGGACTATAGAGATTCTCCTACGGGCTAAACACTCTAGTCCTATATACCATGGCGCCTAACTCTGTCCGTCTGTCTGTTTGTTTGTTTGTTTGTTTGTTTGTCTGTGAGCGCTCTAGCGCTCGCTACAGTTGACGGATCGCAATGATCTATAGCTTAAACTGACCGTCAGAACACGCGGTTTTGCATCTTTGCTTTTAGAACTTTGACCAATGACTAAATTCCAAATTATTTCGAAAATATCGACTGCGCCAGTACATTCTGAGCACACAAGGCACCACACGCTGTGACTGACGTTTGATTTCGCGCCAAACGCACTTTAGAGTGTCACCATTCATGACAGAGTTGTCGTTGTGAGACTCCAAAGTGTATTCGCAGGCACTGCACTCACTGGCAGGGGCACAGCATCAAACTGCTTTGGATCTATGTCAACTGTCTTTAGATCTATCTGAAATCTTCTACGGGCTAAACCCAAATGTCTACGGGCTAAACCCAACTATCTATTGTGTATTTACAGGCACGGGAAGCTGGTGTGAGCATAAATGCAGGCACTGGCAGGGGCACAGTGTCCAATGTCTTTAGATCTATCTGAAATCTCCTATGGGCTAAACCCAAATGTCTATGGGCTAAACCCAAGTGTCTATTGTGTATTTACAGGCACGGGAGTTGGGGAGATCCTAAACATGGGCACTGACAAGGGCACAGGGTCTAACGACCTGAGATCTAACTGTAGTGTCCTGCAGTGCACTGAATTCGATGATTGCGTTATCTCCTTCATGCTCTGCAGATTACCCATACGCTACTGACCATAGAGATTCTCCTACGGGCTTAAGGCACTAGTCCTATATACTAAGCGGCCTAGAGTCTGTCCGTGTGTTTGTGGCTCTGTGAGCGCGATATCTCTAGACACAGTTGTCGGTTCGGGATGATCTATGGCTTAAACTGACCGTCATACACTGTAGTTTTGCATGAAGGTTTGTTGACTTAAGTCGATCTCTAAATTCCAAAATATTTCGAAAATATCGACTGCACCAGTACATTCTGAGCACAGAAGGCACCACACGCTGCGATTGACGCTTGATTTCATGCCAAAAGTGCTATACAGTGTCACCACTCATGACAGAGTTATCGTTGTGAGACTCCAAAGTGTATTCGCAGGCACTACATGCACTGGCAGGGGCACAGCATTAAACTGCTTTGGATCTATGTCAAACGTCTTTAGATCTATCTGGAATTTCCTATGGGCTAAACCCAAACGTCTACTGGCTAAACCCAAGTATCTATTGTGTATTTACAGACACGGGAGCTGGTGTGAGCATAAATGTAGGCACTGGCAGGGGCACAGTGTCAAATGGCTTGAGATCTGTCTGAAATGCCCTATCGGCTAAACCTAAATGTCTACGGGCTAAACCCAAGAGTCTACTGCGTATTTACAGGCACATGAGCTGGCACGATCCTAAACGTAGGCACTGGCAGGGGCACAGGGTCGAATGGCTTGAGATCTATCTGAAATGTCCTATGGGCTAAACCCAATTGTCTATGGGCTAAACCCAAGCATCTATTGTGTATTTACAGGCACAGGAGCTGGTGAGATCCTAAACATAGGCACTGACAATGGCACAGAGTCTAACGACTTGAGATCTAACTGTACTGTCCTGCAGAGCACTGAATTCGATGATTGCGTTATCTCCTTCATGCTCTGCAGGTTACCCATATGCTATTGACCATAGAGATTCTCCTACGGGCTAAAGGCTCTAGTCCTATATACTAAGCGGCATAGAGTGTGTCTGTCTGTTTGTTTGTTTGTTAACACGATAACTCTTGACAGCGTTGATGGATCGCGATGAGCTATACATCAAAAGAACCTCCTTGGTCTGGAATAGTGCACCTCCTATTGTGGACTTCGGCCGATGTCTAAATTCCATGAAAATCGCGAAAATATCGACTGCACAGTACATTCTGAGCACTGTGGAGTGACTGCATACCACTTTGGCAGAAATTTCGTGCTGTTGTGTCACCATTCACTGCAGAGCTGTTGCTGAAGGACTCTGTAGTGTATTCAGAGGCACGGGAACAGGTGTGAGGGTAAATGCAGGCAGTGGCAGAGGCACGTTGTCAAATGACTTTAGATCAGCCTGAAAACACCTACATATGGGCTTAGGACAAACATCAGGCGCTTGAAATTGGAGTTGGTGCAACCATAAATTTAGGCACTGGCACTGGCAGGGGCACAGTGTCAAATGACTGGAACTAACTGAACCTCCCATAGGCTGTTGTCAGCAGTGGCTGGGTGACCTCCCTAAGTATGTAAAATCACCATTGGCTTTAGAGATTAGCTTATCTCCTATGGGCTAAAGGCACTAGTCCTATATACTAAGCGCCATAGAGTGTGTCTGTCTGTTTGTTTGTTAACACGATAACTCTTGACACAGTTGATGGATCCTGGAGATCTATAGCTCAAAAGAACCACCTCTGCCTGGAATAGTGCATCTCCTATTGTGGACTTTTGCTGATTACTAAATTCCACAAAAATCATGAAAATATCGATTGCATAGCACATTCTGGGCACACAGGAGTGACTGCAAGTCACTATCGAGCAGATTTCGGGCTATTGCATCACCATTCACTACAGAGTTGTCGCCGTGAGACTCCGAGGTGTATTTGGAGGCACGGGAGCAGGTGTGATGGTAAAGGGAGGCACTGGCAGCGGCACAGTGTCAAGTGACTTTTGATCTATCTGAAATGTCTTATGGGCTAAACTCAATTGTCAACAGGCTAACTCCAAGTGTCTATTGTGTATTGACAGGCACGGGAGCTGGTGCGATCCTAAACGTAGGCACTGGCAGGGGCACTGTGTCAAATGACTTGAGATCTATCTGAAATGTCCTACGGGCTAAGCCCAATTGTCGACCAATTGTCATGGGCCAACTTCAAGCTTCTATTTGCATTTCCCGCACGGGAGCGGAGCCACCCAAGGCTAGCGGCTCGGGCCACTTCTCTAACGCTGGTCTTTCCTAATGTCCTTCTCCCTAACCCATTTTCTTCACCCAGCTTTCCTTTTTTTCCGCCCGGGGGATCTACGCCCCCGGGCCCGGGACCTACTACTGTGATGGCCCTTTTGCTTAACCCCATTTCTTTTTACCCCACCCCCTTCCAGGCACTCTCCTTTCGGCCAAAGCCCTCCTTTTTACCTAGGCTGCTTTTTTTTTCTTTTTTCCGGTTTTTCTCGTGACTCGGGCTGTGCTGCTCCTTGACAACAAAAAAACAACCAAAGCACCCCCCCCCCCCACAACCAAAAAAAAACCCCCCCAAGCCAAAAAAAAACAAAGCACCAACCCAAAACAAAAAAGAAAAAAAAAACACAAAAAAAACCTCAAATTGCGATCAATACGTACATAGTATTTCGCAATACTGCTGTAGTAGGTATTGTTCCGGAAGTTTCTAGAGCGCGATCTTATCTCTAAGTGAGATCTTATCAGGTGTGATTCTAGAACCTTCGCTTCTGGAACATTCTATAGGCCAGTACTATAAATAGTCGCCGCGCGGTTGCTGTGTCACTTCTCCTGCTTTCTCGCTCTATTCCTGTTCCTTGCTCTACGCTCGTCGGCGTGTGGTTCGAACCAAAGTCCCTAATTGGAATCCTGTTGTGGACTCGGCCAAAAACACAACAGGGTTTTGTGGCGTGCCTGCTGAAGATTCGCTGCTCTACAGCACCTGCCTGCTGAGGATTCTACAGCTGTGGTTCCACGCCAGCCATGAGCGATCTCGCCGAGCTCATCGAAGTGCTCAAGAAGCAGCACAAGGAGGAGATGAAGCAGCAGAAGGAGCAGTTGGCTGCTCAACAAGCTGCTCAACAGGAGCAACTCCAAATCCTCCGAGACCAAAACGAGGCCTTGCTACAACGTTTGGAGGGAGGAAACGCCACATCTGCGGCTGCTACCACGACGCTACCGGCTGCGGCTATTCCAGCGTTCGCGCCATTCGATTCTGCGTCAGAACTGTGGGAGGACTACTGGAACCGGTTCAAGACCTTCGTTGGGGCCAACTCCGTTCCAGAGGGCAAGCAGAGCCAAGTCTTTCTCACCAATCAGCAGCCCGTGGTCTACAAGATGCTGGCCAACCTCGCCGCCCAACAGACGCCGCCGAAGGACATCAACGCCCTCAACATGGAGGAGATCAGCGCCTTCATGAAGGAGCAATTCGACCCCAAGAGGTTCATCGTTCGTGAGCGCTTCAAGTTCTGGTCGGACACCAAGCGCAAGCCTGGGGAGAGTCCACAAGAGTTGGCAGCCCGCATACGTCAGAAAGCGGCCACCTGCAACTTCACGGGCATTGAAGATCCCCAGGATGAGGCCATGCGGACGAACTTCATCTGCTCCATCAACAACGAGGCTGTCCTGAAAGCGGTTTTCAAGGTCTCCGACGATGAGCTGACCTTCGCCAAGGCCATCGACATCGCTGTCGAGGTGGAAGAAGCTGCCAAGGTTGCCAAGGAGACGGTCTTCGGACAAGGCAGTCCAGTGAACAAGATCACTCCAAAGCGCCAGAAGAAAGGGGCTCCACCTCAGCGTCCACGTCAAGGCGACAAGGCGAAGAAGTGCGATTCCTGTGGGCGAGATCACGCAAGGAACGACTGCAGGTTCCGCGACGCGACCTGCCATTCCTGTGGCAAGCAAGGCCACATCGCTACGGTCTGCCGGGCCAAGCGCGCCAAGCCTCCGGTCCAGACCAACTGCGTCAAGGAGATGGAGAAGTTCTCCACGGTCAAGGACGCCAGCGAGACCTCCATTCCTTCGCTACAAGTCCCAGTGCAAGTCAAAGGGTCCACGGTCAACTTTGAGTTGGATACTGGAGCAGGGGCCAACATTCTGTCTGAGGACCAGTGGAAGCAACTGGGCCAGCCGCCTCTCCAGGAAGCGTCCAAGGCTTTCGCCTCCGCTACGGACCACCCTATTCCAGTGCTGGGATCGTTCAAGGCTGACGCCAAGCCTCGCTGCAAGGCTCTGGGTCCAGCCAAGTGCAAGACTGCCCTGCTGCAGTTTTACGTGTCCAGGGTGCCACGTCTCAACATCCTGGGTCGTCTGGGAATTCAGAAATTGGGTATATCGCTGGACAAGATGATCCACAAGTCGTCCCAGAGCGAGATCCACGTGGTCAAGTCCAGCCTCAACGAGCCCAAGGTTCTGCAGAAGGCCTGCTACGACCTCTGCAAGGATTTCCCAGATCTGTTCAAGCCGGAGCTGGGGTGCCTCAAAGACTTCGAACTGGAGGTCAAGTTCAAGGAGGAGGCCAAGCCAGTGTTCTGCAAACCCCGTCCGGTGCCATTCGCCATACAAGAGGACCTGGTCAATGCTTACCAAGAGGGCATCAACAAGGGCATCTGGAAGCCGACTGACTTCAACGCCTACGGCACGCCAGTGGTTCCAGTGCGCAAGGCTCTTCTTCCTGGCCAGAAGAAGCCGAAAATTCGCGTCTGTGGCGACTACTCAGTCACGGTGAACCCTCAGCTGGAGGACCATCGTCATCCCATCCCTCTCCCAGAGGACCTCATGCGACGACTTGGCGGTGGTTTCTGCTTCACCAAGATTGACCTGGCAGACGCCTACAACCAGATCAAGCTGGCAGCTGAAAGCCAGAAGAGACTCGCCCTCAGCACCCACAAGGGGGTCCTGCTTCAGACCAGGCTACCTTTTGGCATCAAGTCTGCTCCCGGCTACTTCCAGAGCATCATGGAGCAGCTCACTGCTGACCTCCCAGGGGTGGCAGTGTACCTTGACGACCTGCTCGTCAGCGGACCAGATGGGCCAACCCACCTGGAGAATCTGCGCCGTCTTCTGCAGCGCCTGGACGACAAGGGTCTGCGGTGCCGTCTCGAGAAGTGTTCCTTCGCCCAGCCAGTGGTGGAGTACCTGGGGCATCAGTTGTCCAGAGAAGGCATCCAGAAAGGGTCCAAGCTCGACGCGGTCAAGCAAATGCCACCACCCAAGGACGTCTCTTCACTGCGCGCATTCCTGGGTTCAGTGCAATTCTATGGCAAGTTCCTGCCTGACCTGGCTACCATCACGGAGCCACTGCACAAGCTGACCAGGAAAGACATCGCTTGGGAATGGGGCGCGGCTCGCAAGGCGCCCTCGACCAGGTCGAGGGGGCGGCTCAGGCAGGACAGCGTCCCGGTCCGGCTCGACCCCTCGCCCCCCCACCGCCTCCTCCGCCGCTTCCCTTGGTATGGAATCGGCGCCGCCCCCCCCCCCCGCTACCGGCAGGGGGGGCGGGAACCGCAAGACCCCCAAGGGCCCAGCCCGCCCCCAGCGCCGCGCCGCCCGAGCACAGAAGGGAAGAAAAGGCAGCTTCTTCGACCCTCACTAGGTCCAGCACACGCCTGCCCGTCGCCCGGGCCGCCCTCCCCCCGCCCCCGCCGCCCCCCGCGCTCTCCTCGCCCCCCTACCCCCGCGCGCGCCCGGGCCCCCGGCCGCCGGGCCGCGTGGCCACAGCGGCCCCCCCCGTCCCCCCCCCCCCCCCACCGGGCCAGCCGAGCGCCTGGTACAGACCTTCAAGCAAGCCTTGAGGAAATCGTCGCTTCCTCCAAAGGTCGCCCTGCAGGAATGCCTGATGATGTACCGTCGAACGCCACTGCCACTGGGTCAGTCTCCCAGCGAGCTCCTGAACGGTCGGCAGATTCGCACCAAGATCGACGCCTTGCTGCCATCGCCAGTTCATGTCGCACAAGGTCGTCAGTCTCAGACAGTGGCAAAAGTGGGTCAAGCCTACAAGGTGGGACAAGCTGTCTACGCGCTCTACTATGGGCCACGCCGAGACAAGGATCCACGATGGGTGCCTGCCACCATCACCAAGGTCTTCGGCAGTCGCAGCTGCAACGTCAGAGTTGTTCCCAAGGGTCCCACTTGGCGACGACACATCGAGCAACTGCGCCTACGCTACTACAGCCCTGAGGACAGTGAGCCTGGAGAGGACTTCTCTACGACGCCTCCCACTACTGCGCCTCAAGAGGAGCAAGCGGTTCCCTCGACAAAGCGTCCGAACCCTCGTCAGCCGACTGGAGGAGAATATGGGCCGCACAATCCTCGCCGCTCCACTCGCCAGCGTAAGCCGAAACAGCCGCAGTGCTGCTGAACTTTCCTGATCGGCCTCAAGCCTGGTGGGGAGGAATGTTGTGATTGCGATCAATACGTACATAGTATTTCGCAATACTGCTGTAGTAGGTATTGTTCCGGAAGTTTCTAGAGCGCGATCTTATCTCTAAGTGAGATCTTATCAGGTGTGATTCTAGAACCTTCGCTTCTGGAACATTCTATAGGCCAGTACTATAAATAGTCGCCGCGCGGTTGCTGTGTCACTTCTCCTGCTTTCTCGCTCTATTCCTGTTCCTTGCTCTACGCTCGTCGGTGTGTGGTTCGAACCAAAGTCCCTAATTGGAATCCTGTTGTGGACTCGGCCAAAAACACAACAGCTTGCCTCGCTAGCACTTCGCTACGCGACGCTTCAGCATGCGCTTGCCTCGCTAGCACTTCGCCACGTGACGCTTCAGCACGCACGCGCTAGGAAGCCAGCAGGACGCCAGCGGCGTCCCGCAGAGAAGCTCGCTCGCTTTGATCGATCGACCGCAGAGAATCAATCGCTGCACGGCCAGCGTCGCCTGTTGCTGCCTGCCTTCAACGCAGGCTTTGCCTGAACAGTACGGCGATGCACGGTAGCAGAGCCTAGCAAAAGCGAACAGTGCGGCAGTGCGCGGTACAGCAGAGAACCTTGCAATGTGCAATTGCAACAGAGCCGAACAGTACGACAATGCTCGCGCAGTCAATTCTAGCCGCTTCAGCGACTATTTCGCTTGCAACAGGACAGATCTTGCAACAGGACAATCGGCCCGCTCTCTAGCATTTGTTTTGCGCGCCGATTTGTACGGTGCGTTCGCGAGGCAGTCAGCGCCATTAGCTTGCAACAGGACAGACTTTCTGCAACAGGACGCTGCAACGGTACAGACGTTACAACAGGATCGTCGCGCGAGGCGACCAGCGCCGTTGGCTCGCAACAGGACAGAGCTTTGCAACAGGACAGATTTTGCAACAGGACAAATCTTGCAACAGGACAGATCTTGCAACCGGAAAATCTGCCCGCTTTCTATCATTTGTTTTGCGCGGCGCTTTGTATGGCGCGTTCGCGAGGCAGTCAGCGCTGTTGGCTTGCAACAGGACAGACTTTATGCAACAGGACAAATGTTGCAACAGGACAAATCTTGCAAAAGGACAGACCCTGCAGCAGGACAGATCTTGCAACAGGACAGACCCTGCAACAGGACAGATCTTGCAACAGGACAGACCTTGCAACAGGACAGATCTTACAACAGGGCAAATCTTGCATCAGAACAGACCTTGCAAGAGGACAGATTTTGCAACCAGACAAATCTTGCAACAGGACAGATCTTGCAACAGGACAAATCTTGCAACAGAACAGACCCTGCAACAGGACAGATCTTGCAATTGGACAGATCTTACAACAGGACAAATCTTGCAACAGGACAGATCTTGCAACAGGACAGACGTGGCAACAGGGTGGTCGCGCGAGGCGACCAGCGCCATTGGCTCGCAACAGGACAGACCTTCTGCAACAGGACAGATTTTGCAACAGGACACATCTTGCAACAGGACAGACCCTGCAACAGGACAGATCGTGCAACAGGACAGACCTTCTGCAACACGACAGATTTTGCAACAGGACAAATCTTGCAACAGGACAGACCCTGCAACAGGACAGATTTTGCAACAGGACAAATCTTGCAACAGGACAGATTTTGCAACAGGACAAATCTTGCAACAGGACAGACCCTGCAACAGGACAAATCTTGCAACAGGACAGATTTTGCAAGAGGACAAATCTTGCAATAGGACAGATCTTGCAACAGGACAAATCTTGCAACAGGACAGACCCTGCAACAGGACAGATCTTTCAACAGGACAGATCTTTCAACAGGACAGACCTTGCAACAGGAGAGACCTTGCAACAGGACAGACCTTGCAACAGGACAGGCCTTGCAACAGAACATACCCTGCAATAGGACAGACCCTTCAACAGGACAAATCTTGCAACAGGTCAGACCTTGACAATGAAGAGGACGGACGTTGCGGCGCGCGTGCGAGGCGACCAGCGCCGTTGGCTCACAACAGGACCGACCTTGCAACGGACAGACCTTGAACAGGACAGATCATGCAACAGGTTAGATCTTGCAACAGGAGAGACCTTGCAACAGGACAGACCTTGCAACAGGACAGGCCTTGCAACAGGACATACCCTGCAATAGAACAGACCTTTCAACAGGACAAATCTTGCAACAGGTCAGACCTTGACAATGAACAGGACGGACGTTGCGACCCTCGGCGACCAGCGCCGTTGGCTCACAACAGGGCAGACCTTGCAACGGACAGACCTTGAACAGGACAGATCATGCAACAGGACATTACGGCCATTGAGGACATTTGTTCATTCCATGCTATTCAGATCACAGATATTCTTCTGCAACAGGAAGGAACGGCTAGTTGGTTGAATGGAAGCATTGCTTTTATCGGCTTGAACGCGTCAGCGCTCAACCCAATTTGTTCGGTGCTACCCTTCCTCCCGACGCTGTCTTCTTCACTGGAGATCATTGTGTTAGAGTGTTGACGTCCGTCTTCGTCTTACGCCAGGCTCTGCATTGCTTGACAATGGAGGTAGACTGCAAACGCACTCAAGCCCCTGCTCTACTTTTAGTTCCCTCGTGTTAGAAATGTATAAACCTTCGCGGGCGATTATGGCGCTGTGGACGGCGTCAGAGAGAGACGTCCGAACTTCGACCGACGGAGAGGATTGGACGACTATTCACACATCCGTCCATTAGACGCTTCCGGCGGCCAAAGAACCGCCCCACACATTTCGTGAACGTGAATGTGCACGTGGACTTGCAATACCATGCGTGCCAAATAGAGGACGGAATCCCTGTCTAAGTCCAGTGAAACGCCACCAAGCACAATAGCTATGTGTAGCTGCTATACATGTGTATGAAACGCTTGCACGCAGCATCATGAAGCTACCTACAATAGCCTCCGAAACGTGTACCACAATCGTCTAATGTTGCATCGTTATAATTCTCGAACAGTGCATTTGCACGAGATCAAACTTCTCTGTGCCACACAAAATGACGCACGCAGAACCTCCAGAATCCATTAGCCCAGCTCTGCCTTGTTGGGACAGTCGCTTATCGGAGGATTTGAGAGGAGAAATGGGAGAAGTCACACCACTCTGCCGCTGCATAAAGTTGATGGGGACGTGCCGAGCCGACGCACTTGCAGTCACTCACTCTTCTACAGTCTACCGTATACAATTCCTCTGTCCGACCGAAGTTGGCCTGAAAGAAACGCGAAAAGTGAAGGTCAAGTGAACTGCGTACATAGCAGACGGACGACATGACTGCACCTCGGCTGATTCTTCTGGGTCAGTGCCATTGTTGTTGATTCGTTGAAATCATACGCTGGATGTAAGTATTTGAGACACAACTGTTGTGTCACCAGGAATAACAAAGTAATGCCTTCGTATACATACACACTGAACTTGCAGTGGCGCTGAGCTCATCTATCGCTCAATTGGTCATTGGCCAGACGACGACGACCACAACCATGGCAACGACGACGTGAAGGCCGCCGCCTCTGCTCGAGTTGCTGAACAGCCTCAGGAAGGAGATACGAGAGGTCAAGACTGGACTGGACGAGACCAGACAGGAGGTGGGCTTTTACAGAACACATAGAGCAAGCAGGCGGTTTGTGCCACACACGTTCTGTCTTTGTTGGCGTTTACTACAGCTGAAAGAGTGTACATAGCTTAGATATGACTCGCGAAAATGGAGCACCGTATACTGGAGCAAATTCGCACACTCTGCATTTACTGTTCGCAACTGCAGCTGGAAGAGAACGCGGAGGCCATCGCTGAGGTCAAGACCGGACTGAACGATACCAGCCAACAGGTACCATCGCGAAGTTAAGGGTGCAGTGAGAGTAACTAGAGTAACGCACTTGGCGACAACTCGCACACTCCGTCTACTTGCGTTAGCTACAGCCTGGTGGCCACATAAGACTGAAACAATTTTCAGTTCAATTACAACAGTCAGTTAGTTAACTGAACTGAATCTGAATCGAAACTGGCACGAGCGCCCCAAACCAAAACTGAAACTCATGCTTCACTCTCAACACCCAAGGGTTGATTTACGATAAGCACTCTATTAAGACACTTCAAACCTTTTGAAGCTGTAATTGAGTGTCATACAGAACATTTATGACCAAAGTTTGAAAGAAATTTATTTCTATTGGTAACCCCATCTACAGCTGGAAGAGACCAGGGAGGCTGTTCACTGTTGGGCAGCTGCAGAGGCGAGTCTTCTTCTGCCCAACTGGCTGGACCCCGCACATCTCCGTTTGCGTCAAAGTCGCTAGAGAGAGAAAGTGAGTACTGCAATCCTTTGCCTCTTTGCTGAAGCTGCAGGTAACCGATCGTCGTCGTCGTCGTCACAAACCATACCTATCTTGTCCCAAGGACGTGGGAGGAAGCGCGAAGAGCCTGCCAGGCAGAGGGCGGCGACATGCTCAATGCCAAGACGGACGATCTCAACCTTCTGCTAGTCAATTGTCAGTGCAGCCTTTGACTGCACTCTGCTTGTCTGCAAACGCACAAGACAGAATTCTATTTGCTACTCGTATCTGTTGATGAGTGCTCGATGAGCAGCAATTCATTCAAAATGTCAAGCCATAATATTTCATGTCACACTGATGCATATCACATGACTTATATCGGAAAGATCAAGAAAGACGTTACTTATGACGGTGCAGCTACATGTACAGTATGAATAAAACACGAAGCGCTCCAAACGACCAAGCTAATGCTGTCATTTTCAAACACCGTTATTCTTTGTGTCAGAGTTAATTTGTGTTTCCGAGAGTCGCTAGAGTGTACTTAAAACAGTATGTCAATTTGGCGTTATACACAGCACGAAAGAATCTGGGAAAGTCAGTTTCTTACCGCAATCTATCAACAGACGTTTCGTGTGCTCTGATCGTATGCATTGGCGAACCGCGACTAATGAAGTGACGCATCTCTCGCGGCCGACATTCTTACAAAGGCGAGACACGCTCACTTCCTTCCAGCCCCTGTTTCAGTGCTGGGTGGATACACAGGCTGGGTGTGGATTGGCCTCAACGACATCGCCCGAGAGGGAGACTACCGCTGGACAGACAACAGCCCCGCCACATACACGCAGTGGAGGAGCGGTCAACCCAATGGTGACAGTGAAGACTGCGTCCTCTTCGAGGGCATCAGCAACAAATGGCACGACTACACCTGCACATCCCCCCTCTACTTCGCCTGCGAGCGAGGCCGCCTCTGAGGAGGAGGAGGGGGGACGCAGCGACAGACCACTCTCTCACACTCTCATCCACCTGTTGTAGGCTGCATAGATAATTGTGCTTGTGAAAGCTGGCATTGTGCGGTGATTACACTATTCAACCCTACCTTGCCAAATTGAAGCGACCATCCAAGCCAAATTGAAGCAGCGCCAAACCATAATATGTTCCATTTCGGCCGCGCGCACCTTTTCCCATCATCACGATATTTATTTCTCAGGCGGTACTAAACGGAATTTGGTGAAATTTGGCACACCAAAGGGCTTTATCACAAAGAGATTAAATTCCAAATTTGGTGAAAATCGGTTCAGTGTAGCAAAAGTTACAGGCGCGTTTCTTGTCCCACGGGCGGGGGGTGGGGGGGTGAATTCTTCTCCTTCTCCTCCAGATCACGCCCTAACGTCGATCAGCATCTCGTCTGGCCGCCTTCCGTTCCTGCGGCTGAAACACACAAAGGCAATGAAATAGTGCTCTACAGGGTAGGAGCAGATTAAGGGGGGGGTGGGGGTGCGGTGTGCGTTCGTATTTGCTAAATACTTGGCAGACTATGCTCGACACATCCGTGTGAAGAAGTTTTGAAATTTAAGCCGTTTGAAATTGCCGAAATTTGGGAATTTTGAAAATACCCTTGAAAATATCCCCAATTTCGTTAATTATATAATCTGAAACTATTTGATAAATACTTGGTAGACTATGCTCGACACATTCGTGAAACGAAATTTTGAAAATTTAAGCAGTTTAAAATTGTCGAAATTTGTGGATTTTAACAAAACCCTTAAAAATCTCCTAAATTTAGTTAATTATATTCGCTGAAACTATTTGCTAAATACTTGGCAGACTATGCTCGAGACATGGCTGCAAAGAAGTTTTGAAATTTAAGCCGTTTGAAATTGTCGAATTTTGAGAATTTTGAAAAAACCCTTGAAAATGTCCCTAATTTCTCGAATTCTAAAATCCGAAACTATGTCACAAATTCATCGCGTCTATGCCCTTTCCATTTCAGCAAAAACTTTGCCGATACGACTTGTAAATAAAAGTGTCATTTTTGACATTTTCATATTTTAATTGCAAATATCTCGAAATAGCGAAATTAGCAACAGAAACAGACAACGACACGTTACTCAGTGCATTCGACTCCATTGGGTGTCACTAACCGTCATGTCTAGTTGTTCCGTACAGACACACAGACACACAGGCACACAGACCCACAGACAAAAGCGTCCGTATATATGTCACGGGTTAGAACCCGAGTTCAGGGAGAACCCGAGTACTCGGGTTCTCCCTGGTTATTTAGTGAGAACCCTGGTTCTCACTGATGCAGTTGGTGAGAACCCGAGTAGAGAGGCGGCGGGGGCAGGGCGCGCTCCCGCGCAGTAGAATGGAACCTACCAAGTTGCATAGCGGACAAATAATCGCCGCTTTCAATCTGCTATAACAGCTTCTAATTTGGGGAAAGCTTTTGTAACATAATTTGAGGAAGTCCGGTTGACATTAGGATTGTGTCTTTGACAGCTGTATATTCCTTTGAATTCAGGCTATGCTTAGGCTCGCCCTGCGCCTACAGTTCACAAGAGTCAGTCGGCGTCGCAGTCTGGCGGGTCGAAGCTTAGGCTTAACGCGACCGGTGACCGACTTCAGGGCGCGCGGAGCGCGCCCTGAAGTTGGTGGTCGCGCTAAGCCTCAGCTGAGACCCGCCAGGCGCGACGCCGGCCGAGTTTTAGTGCAAACGTTAAGTGGTATGAACACTCCTCCATCTAATTCACCTCCTGCTCAGGCCGGCTGTGCCTCGCCGACCAGAGATTGCGCGGTTTGGAGGGGCCGCTTCTTACAGTTTCATCGGCCTCACACGCGCGCCCTCGGTCATACGCAGCTTGTCGGCCACTCTATTCGGATTCTCACTAACTCCATCAGTGAGAACCCGAGTACTCGGGTTCTCACTAAATAACCAGGGAGAACCCGAGTACTCGGGTTCTCCCTGAACTCGGGTAGTCACTTTAACATATAGTATACTCGCCGCGCTGGGGCGCGGCGAAAAATTCCGCCCCCCCCCCTCATTCCAAAATCCTGGATCCGCCACTGACTTGTGGCGATCTCTCTGTCGCCCTGACTTGGGGTTGTGGACCAGCCGTCGTGGTACTCCTGGCAACGCTGTCGTACACGGCGTCAGCTTCGACGAACTGATCAGAAGAAAGTAGGGACTCCCGAATGTCAGCAGCTGAAATGTCGTCGTCGTCTCACGTTTTATAGAGGGGACATTATAGTCCTCTGGAGATCGACGCCGCCAAAGAAATAGGCGTAGTTGTCATGGAAAGTCAGGCCGACCACAATGAGGGCCATCGTGGTTACATAAGTAGCCAGCACAACCAACAGAAACGAAGTAATGAGGAGAGTGGCACGCTGCGCTCGGAGCTGCTGCTTCTCGGCTGTCGAATAGCCGCCCTAGTCAACACAGCAGGCGATTGCTATACGGCTGAGCAGACGGCAAAGCACCCATTGTATTTCAGAACACCTACTCACTCTTTTCGCCGCGCGTCTCAGGTGAACGGCGGCGGATAGATTCAGTAGAGTGGAGATCAAAAGGGTTATCAGACTGAGAGCAGGGCGACACAGGACAGCCCCCGTAGATGGCCGACAGACCCAGGTCCAGCCACACAGCCTCGACAATCCCAGAGGAGCCGCTTCGGCCGAAGACCACTGTGAAGCGCGCTGACTCTGAAGCAAATTTGTAGTGCGCAATGATTTGGTGCAACCACTGTTTACGTCTCAGCGGTCTCTTCAAGTGGAAGACACTCGCCTTGGTGATTAGAGGGAGGCAGGCGGCACAGCAAGCGACAGCGGTCAGTCCGGTAAGCGCGTTGGTCGCTTGTTTCCACTTCGGCTGGTGACAGGTGAAGTGATGTAAATTCGAGCTTTGGCATGCCACTACCGTACAGTGGCGGATCCAGGATTTTGGAATAGGGAGGGGGGGGGGGAATTTTGTGAGGCCACAGGGGGAGACCAAGGTGCTACAAAGGTACATACATTGAAAATGTGCGCCGCAGGCAAGTTTTATACTCCACAAAAAAGTGTGGAGTATATAGCGATTGTGCGCGAAACGCAGAAACTTTGAGTCAGCGGCGTTCGCGCGTGAAACGGCCGATTTGCAAACGGTCTTTTGCGTTGGGTAGGCCTAGTGGGGTGTCTCGCCTTCTGTAAATGAGACCCTTGGATGGAAGTGGTCAAGAGGCGATTCTGCCCCTCTATCAGTGTCAGAGCTGTGTGTCAGCCCTCCCTCAGTCCATTTCCCATGGCAGTGACGCTGGTCGTATGCCTTCAACAGACTCTCTAAATGAGGAGACTGTCGTGTACCTGACTGATTTGAAACATTACATGAGCCCATATCCAGAGGTCAGGGAAGGTGAGGTGAATCAGAGCACATATCTGGAGATATTGGATAGGTTGTCTGAGGGTGCAAGATTCGGCCGCTGAAACTCTGCACAGTTCAACAAGCACAAGCGACTGTAGGAAATGACAACGAACTAGCGCCACAGAATCACATATGAATATGGAACACAGAAGGATCGGAGGTCTTCTGCGCTCCTTCTTCGCCCTTCTTCAGTCTAGCACTGTTTGGAGGGAGGACGGCATATGAGTTGCCTTGCGCGTCGACAGTGTGTCGAAGTCTTCGCTGCGCAACGTGCTGCTCTGCGTCTGAATATGGATGGATTGGGGAACGTGAGTGGTACATAGTGAAATGGAGAGAGCGAGAAAGAAGCGCGGACGTTGGAGTTCTTACCGAGTCTCCGGCCGAGGCCGTCGACGTCGAAGGCGTATAGCTGGGGAGACTCTCCACTTCCTTGAAGGTGTCGTCCGTGGACGTCGACCAGCTGCTGCCACCACTTGGGGTTGTCCACGCGCTTAACCCCTGGAAGAGGACTTTGACATTGTGAAGTGGACTGAGAGACTGAGGCGACCGCACACCCTGCCACTGACCCACCTCTCTCCACTACGACTTTCCCCCACACCCCGGCAGAGAGTCCTTTACCATTAAAATCTCCGGCGCCGTTGAGTAGCAGAATTTGTCTCTTCTTTGTTCTCCCTCCTCCCGTCCCTCCCCTTTTCCATTCTAAGTAATGCCAACGATGCTATGTACTCCCCTCGCTCCCACCACTACCACCGTTGCGCTGCTGAGAAATTGTAGGCACTGTACCCACCTTTTACTCAGCCTTCGTCGTCGACAGTTTTCGACTTTGACTTGGGCTGTCGGCTTCGCAACGTTTCGGCAACTCTAACAAGAAGAGTTCTAGGACCCCACAACCATCCCTGAAGACATACATATATGCTCGATGGCGACCGAACTGATACGAATGCAGCTGAACAGCCATTCAAGAGCCGATGCAGCACCTCGTTCACCTTGACGACGGGCAAGTAGAGGATCTGGTCCACGCGGTCGGTGGCCCCGCTCTGGAAGGCCGGGTGGCCCGCCACGGCCGCGGGGGCGCCGCTGTAGACGGTCAAGAGCACGTTCACCTGACAAACCAATTGAAATTTTGAACTCGAACAGACATGCGCTATGGAGAATTATGCAGGGTGGCTCATTTGTCCGTTCGGGGTATCAGTCGTTACTGCCTTCCGCAGTTCCCAACGGAACTCAACAGCTGGCCCGAATGTCAAGGACATTATAAGATTGCTCAATTTTGTACAACGCGCGTAAAAAGAAGTGAAAACAGGAATTTATGCGGCCGTCGTTTTCAAGGTTTGACTTCATATGTGCATATCAGGCCCAACGTTGTGCATGCCACACCACAGGGGCGTTTCTCAAAAGCCACAGCATTTCAGACAATTCGATTCAACGGGCCGAGATACCATCTAGGCAAATCCAGCCAAAACAAGCCAAAGTTAATGTCACAAAAATCTTCAGGTTTGTTTGCATACTGTGCAGATTTGGTTGTTTCGATGAAGAGTGCAGAGGTGACTAGAAATTGAAACTCCGAATAGACGACTGGGCCACCCTGTATGTACACATGAGATGGACCTTCTCGTCCGGCATGATGGGGTGGCTGCTGCACATCTTTCGACTGATGAGCAGGGTCTTTCTGCCGCGGGGCTCCAGGACGCCCACCGTGGAGTCGATCGAGAGGGCCGTCGGGTTATTGGACACCGTCTTGTAGGCGACTCTGTGGGAGACCAGTTTGGAGTGGAGCGAGATGGGGGAGCTGGTGTCCAAGTTCTCGGATGCGCTGACGGTGTTGGGCGTCGTGTCGGCGATGGTCGCTTGGTCTTGGAAAGTGGGCATGCCTGGAAGCAAGCCCCATGGCGCTGACGACGACAACGAGAACAGCTGCATGACCTACTACATCGCTACCACGACCGTAGCGGGCTGCGTGAAATTGACGTTAATCGCCCAATGCGTTGTCTTCACGAGAGGAATTACTGCGATTCGAACCCCCACCCCCTGAGGGGTCGGATACCCCCCCCCCCCCCCCCACCCACCCCCCTTGCCAATTGGCACATGCATACACATATGCTTAGTGTTGCTCTGCACGATAAACGTTTCGAATAGTGAACAGCCGTTTATGAAAGCTGTGTGCTGCAGATGCATACAGATTGGGGTGCGAGGCCCCACACTCCACCCACGCTGTCAGTGTTACTTACGTGCCAAGAACACGTGAAGCTGGTCGGCCGCTAGTATGTATTCTCTCTTACTTAGGCCTTGGTGGGGGGCGCCCCCTTCCTCTTCCCTTGCCGCCGCCGGCCTTCTTGGCGCCTCCAGCGATGTCCTTCTCCGCGGCCATCAGCGGCTCCACGGGGGTGCTGGGCTTCGTGCCCTAAACGAGCAAGATCAATCACAGATCAATCAGTCCCCCCCCCCCCCTCCCTCGTTCGTGAATAGGTCTCCTCGCGAGGGTCCCTTCCCTTAGATATTGGATCCCCCCCCCCCCCTCCCCCCCCCCCCTGACCATGACCCTCTAGGATCTTTTTGCCACTCTCCCGTGTTAACAAAAGGAGTTGTGGAATCGTTATAGAAGGTAAGGTTGCTGTGCACCACGACAACCGTTTGCCGAAGGTGAAGAGCACGTATGGCCTACCTGGGCCATCTTCACGATTGGGATATTGATGAGCTGGTCGACGCACGCCATGTGGTCGCCGCGGAAGGCGGGCTGATTCGCCAGTTGGGTGATCTGCCCGTCGAACACCATCAACAGCAGCTTCAGCTAAAAAACAATGCGAAGTTGGTACGAAGCACGCCCTGGGACGAATGGGATGCAAGCGTGGGAGGGATTGACCTTCTCGCCCTCAACGAACGACTCCTCGCTCAGCTTTTTCCTCGTGATCTTGATGGTCGTGTCTTGTCGAGGCCCGATGATTCCCAGGGGCTTGTCGCAACGAATGGCTCTCGCGTGATTGGTGACCGACTTGAAACCGACTCCGTGCCCCACGAGCTTGTTGAAGACTCTGACCGAAACGACACTCTCCTCGTCCTGCCTGGCCTCCGCTTGCAGTGGGTCGGCGCTCGCCAAGTCCGCGTGGTCGCCGGAGACAGACATGGCTGTAAGCAGCCCAGTATGAGCCAACGACAACGACGGCAAAAGTCGGCGACAGCTGCATTTCCGCCGCAGCCATACCTGTAACGGTGGGGTGGGGCTACCCAGGAAGTCCCTCCACCCTCCCTCCACCTGAGAGTCCCTCTCCAAAAAATTGCGAAAAGCCGAAAACTTTCGCCTACGGTGCTTAAGTATGGCCAAATTTTCGCTTGTGGCGCTATATTTTGGCCGCTCATACCCAAAAGTATGCTGTTTCTGGCATTTTACTCTATTTTAGTTCTAGTAGACAAGCAAAAGTTCACTGCTACCTCGCGTGGAATCTGGTTGATTGTCCGTCCATCCCATAAGGCGGCCGGCGGCGGCTCTTGTGGTGCAACCGAGCGAACGTATGCGATCCTCCACTTTTCCTCATTTTGAAATTCGAAACAACTAATCCAAAGAATGTCCTCTGGACAACTTCGGACGCATGATAACTTCCTAATTGCAACGTGGAAAGAGCGGGTCTCTCTCTGACTGGCCAAGCTCAGAGCACACGCTGTGCGCGTCGTCGCTCACTGGTCACGGACAAAGCGCGCCAAACGGAGTTTTGAACTGTCATAAGCAGTAGTGCCAAATTCAAAATTCACACACCAAATTGCAGTGATTTCAGCTACATAAGACAACGATAGCATTAGATAGAGTCTGACCCTGCAGGCAGAAAGGAAGTTCATGCCGGTGCAAGATGACTATCGGGCCACTCACTGCACGCCGAAATCTGCCTATCAAGTTCTTTAGATCTTATTGCGGTCGAGCGGTACTATCATCATCGTGCAAGCGGAGGGGGTCTTTCCCCCCTTGCGGGGGGGGGGGGAGGGTTTAGTCGATCTATCTTCGCGTCTACGCTCTAGCGTGCGTGCGTGTAGAAGGAAGTCTACAATCACTGTGTTTCGTGCACCTGCCTGAAGAAGAATACATAGAATTTTACAATAGTTCACTATATATACCTTCATTTAAATTTTATTCTTACAGTATCCTTCTTCCATAAATAGACAATAACCAAAACTACTACGTGTAATACTACCTTCTACTTTTCCGTAATCTCAACGCAGCCTTGGCAAAGTCAGAAACCCGAAGTTTGAAACTAGAGTCAAATTTGGCTACATTATTGAGAAGTTTTGGCGCTGTTCCCCGAAGAACTACGGCCTATTTCTGATCAACACCTTCGGACAACCAAGCCCTACGCCAAGATGAACGGCCCGGAAGAAGTAAGGAACTTGTGGTGTACCTAAATCGTTTGTTCTGAATGCGAATGGTTCTGTTCCTTTGTGTTTAATGGCCGGTGGGTTACTGACTGATGAACGACTACGTTAGTCTGGCCTGGCCCCCGGTCAGGAATTGTGGATCTCAGAAATCAGGCCGAAATCTACAATTCCAGTCTGAGTTGTTTCATTTATCCGAGATTTGGTTTAAATTCGAATTTCATCAATTTCCACAAAAATTTCTCCTAAATTTACACTTTCACAAAACTTTTTCCTATTTCAATTACACCACTCTACTACATTCTTATTAATTTTTAACCAACTTTTATCTTCAATAATAAATTTTTTAAAATTTTCAATTTGAAATTCGAATTTGGGAATGTTCTTCGTTCGTTTTATATTATTTGCAATTTTATCCATGATATTACGCTTTTGTTTTGTGTTCCATCGCTTTATTCGTTGTTTTCTAAGTTTTTTTGCACTACCCATGGTTTAAAATTTGACAGAACTGTTTCTTTTATTATAATTTTTAGTTTTTACAGGATTTATTTACAAACTTCTAAGAAATATACTATACTTATTGCGGCTAGGTGATGTGTGGTGCATACCCACTCCCTAGTACGCAATATGCTTGGGAAACCTTTCACACTTTATTTTATTTCGTTACTTCAATTTTTCCCTTAATTTCACAATTTAAACTTTTGTTACCTGTTTCTTCTTGAGTTCTTATCACCCAGAGGCGAATGCCTCACACACAGAGGTGAATACCTCACCCCATCTAGAGGCGAATGCCTCACATTTCAAGACTGAGGTGCAAACCTCAACTAGATATCAAAATCTGATATTTTTAATTCCAAATTCTCGATTTTCAACAATATTACAGACGCAGAACCAAGGTAACACTTCTGAAAGTCACAGATCGGGAAGAAAACGACCGAGAATGGACACAGCTGATCAGGACGTCTAGAAGCTCTATGAAACGATCGACAAATTTAGCGAAAATGTTGACGGTGAATTTTTGAATTTTTTGGTGTTATTTTTTTTCAATTCGTGACTATTTTCTCCCAATTTTTGTGAATTTACACAACAGACGACAGTTTATTTATTTCGTTACTTCAATTTTTCCCTTAATTTCACAATTTAAACTTTTGTTACCTGTTTCTTCTTGAGTTCTTATCACCCAGAGGTGAATGCCTCACACACAGAGGTGAATACCTCACCCCATCTAGAGGCGAATGCCTCACATTTCAAGACTGAGGTGCAAACCTCAACTAGATATCAAAATCTGATATTTTTAATTCCAAATTCTCGATTGTCAACAATATTACAGACGAGAACCAAGGCAACACTTCTGAAAGCCACAGATCGGGAAGAAAACGACCGAAAATGGACACAGCTGATCAGGACATCTAGAAGCTCTATGAAACGATCGACAAATTTAGCGAAAATGTTGACGGTGAATTTTTGAATTTATTGGTGCTATTTTCTTCAATTCGTGACTATTTTCTCCCAATTTTTGTGAATTTACACAACAGACGACAGCTAACAAGGTTGTTTATACTTCGTGGTCGCTTCATGTGATCTCGTGTTCGAATTCGTTCCATTTTGATCTGGCAAGTTCGCGTTGATCTCGTACATTCTTTCGCGATGC
>JASAMZ010011389.1:2500-40849 GCA_030248115.1 Linhomoeus sp. GSCO2_2
GGACACGCATGCGCAAATGCGGACGCGAAACGTAACGTTGGTCTTATTTCACGACCGCGTCGCATTTGGTTGGCTACAACTCGCGCTCTGGAGTCGGGACGACCTTTGGCAGCAGGCAAGATGGCATTTGAAAGAGAACACAATAAGCTTGAGAATGACGCAAGAACGACTTCTGTAGCCTTTACCATTATCGCGCAGCAATGAGCAATTAAATTCTGTCTGCATGTCTTGCTTTTGTTGGCGACGGCCTTCTTCTCCATAGAGCTGGCCTCCAGCAGGAGGACGAGAGTAAGGGATCAATATTACGTTTCGCGTCCGCATTTGCTCATGCGTTGCCTTAGAGAGCTGAATTTTTGCATCCGAGTTGTGAAGACATTGAGGTACCATCTGTGCAAGTATGACATCGCTGGCTATTGTACAGCGTGCTGTGGATGGGGGGGGGGGGGGGGGGGGCTGGAAATTCGAAAGACTCGGTACATGGAAAATCTATTTGTTAGTCTAACCTAATTTAACCTGATTGTTTAACATGCTTGTTTGACCAAATTTGACATAGCAACAGTTACATGATTTGCTTAGCAACAGTTCCTCGATGCAATGCGGTCTAAATTTGGGCCGTCTTTGTAACGCACTTGAATTACTTTTCCAGCAGCGAAGTTCTCTCTCTGCGAGCTTCTTTGCGATTTTTTCGCGTTGGTAAGTCGTAGGAAGGAGATCTTGGGATTTATGGATAGGTCTCGACTCACTGATCATTCAGCTAAGAGGTTTCGAAATTCAAAACTTTGAATTTCGCGAGTTACAGTAACCCGAAGGTCAAAACGGAAAACGGCTCTAACTCGCTCGTCTTACGTCGTAGAGCGGCGTGCGATAGCTCAACTAAAAGGGCTCGACGTGCTCTTTCATTTGGCATTAAAAATTTTCTTAATTACGCAAACACGCACCACGAAAAGCGACATTCTAGCGTTTTTAACGCAGAAATCGCTCTAACTCGCTCAGCGTGCGTCGTAGGGAAATGAACTTGGGTTGGTTGGATAGCTCTCGACTCACTGATCATTTGTTCTTCTATTGGTCGAAACTCAAAAGTTTGAATTTCGGGAGCTACAGTAACCCAAAGGTTTAAAACGCGAAACTTATCTAACTCGCTCGTCTTTCGTCATAGAGAGCCGATCTTGAGTTTGTTGAATAGGTTTCGTCACACTAATCATTCCGTTAAGAGAAGTCGAGATTCAAAAGTTTGAATTTGGCGAGCTACAGTAACTCAAAGTTCAAACAGCAAGTCGGCCCTAACTCGCTCGTCTTACGATGTAGAGCGCCGTGCGATAGGTCAACTAAAAGGGCTCAACGTGCTCTTTCACTTGGCGTGACAAATTTGTTAATTGCGTAAGCACGCACCACGAAAAGCGACTTCTCGCGTTTTTAGCATAGAAATCGCTCTAACTCGCTCAGCGTGCGTCGTAGAGAGACGATCTTGAGTTGCTGGATAGCTCTTGACTCTCTGATCATTTGTTCTTCTATTGGTCAAAACTCAAAGCTTGAATATCGCGAGCTACAGTAACCCAAAAGTTCAAAACGCAAAACTTCTCTAACTCGCTCGTCTTCCGTCGTAGAGAGACGCTCTTGAGTTTGTTGAATAGGTTTCGTCACACTAATCATTCCGTTAAGAGAAGTCGAGATTCAAAAGTTTGAATTTGGCGAGCTACAGTAACTCAAAGTTCAAACAGCAAGTCGGCCCTAACTCGCTCGTCTTACGATGTAGAGCGGCATTCGTTCGACCGTTTGAAAGCTTACGTTGAGGCAGTTGTTGAACGGTCATTCCTAAAGAAATACTTTTGTTTTTTTAAAACCCTTGTCTTACGAACAACTTTGTCTGCTAAAAAAATTAATCCCGGGCGATCCCAATGTTGCCCTGCAACAACCGCTCAGAAATGCGTGTGTCTTGCTTAAAAAAATAATCCCGGGCGATCCCAATGTTGCCTTGCAACAACCGCTCAGAAATGCGTGTGTCTTGCTCAGAAATTTAATCCCGGGCGATCCCAATGTTGCCCTGCAAGAACCCCTCAGAAAGGAGCGTGTCAGAAGTAGCGCATGAATAGTGGACTCCGGGCGGGCGCGCGTCATATTGGAAAGGCTTCGAAATACTTTACAAAAGTATCCACTCTTTTACTCTTCCACTATAAAACACTCACAAACCTATAGTGGGCCCAATATATACATATACAAAATGGTTTGTATATTTTTTTGTATATTTTTATTGTATATATACATATACATATACAATATACAAAAGTTTTAAAATATACATATACATATACAAAGCAAGGCCGATATACAAACTTTGTATATTGTATATTTCTACCGTATTTAGTTACTGTAGTGTGGGCGAGATCTCTTCAAATTTTGCCCTATTCGATATTCAGCTCACAAATTTAGCTAAGCGTATGCCAATCTGTTCTATAAATCTTCGCGTAATTAGCAAAATTTGGGCCAAAGTGATGTGTTGATGCACTCTTTCAGTTGGAAATCAGCGCACTTCAATGAAAACGTTACTTGGAAGCACTAAGATTACGGTATAAAAAATATACAATATACAAAAAATATACAAAGCTAATCTGGTAATATATACAACATACAATATACAAAGTTATTGGATTGTATATATAATATACATATACAATATACAAAAAAATTTCGAAATATTGCCCACTGTACACAAACCACTCTGTATTAATAAAACAACTAAACTTTTTTAAAACAGCTTGTTTCGCCGCGCCTCAGCGCGGCGAGGTGTATATATACGGATGACAATGTCTGTCTGTCTGTCTGTGTGTCTGTGTGTCTGTGTGTCTGTGTGTCTGTCCGTCGCACAAAAGTAAGATATGTGGCATATGTGGTCAAGTAGAGTCTAGGTCGCTGAGTACGGATCCGATGTCCGTTTCTGTTGCTAATTTCGCATTTTCGAGTTATTTACAATTAAAATATGAAAATGCCGAAAATCGACTTTTTGCCTGATGCACCAGCGGCAAAATTTCTTCAGAAATGGAAAGAGCACGGACCGCTGATAATTTGTAACACAAAAGAAATTTTTTGTTGATGTGAAATTTGATAGAAATACGAAATTGTTTGTCGAAATTTCATAAATTGACAAAAATAGAACGTAATTTATTGACAAATGTGAATGCAGAAATTGAAAGGTCGCAAGCCAGTAAGAATTTGTGACATAGTTTTTCAGTTTTGAAAAATTGCAATTTGGAGATATTTACAATTAAAATATGAAAATATCGAAAATCGACTTTTTCGCCTGATGAGCTAGCGGCGAAATTTGTTCAGAAATGGAAAGAACATAGGCCGTGGACAATTTGTAACACAAAAGAAATTTTTGCATAGCAGAATTTCATAGAAATACGCAATTATTTGTCAAAATTTCATAAAATGACAGAAATAGAACGTCATTTATTGACGAATGTGAATGCAGAAATTGAAAGGTCGTAAGCCAATTAGAATTTGTGACATGGTTCTACAGCTTTGAAATACTGCAATTTTTACAATTAAAATATATAAAAGTCGAAAATCGATATTGTCGCCTGATGGACTAGCGGCGAAATTTCTTCAGAAATCGAAAGAGCATAGACCGCGGATAATTTGTAACACAAAAGAAATTGTTTGCAATTGTGGAATTTTATAGAAATACGCCACAATTCGCCAAAATCCTACAAATTGTCAAAAGCGTCATAACGCAGAAATGCGCACACCAAACGAAATTCCTAGTAGAGAACGACTGCACCAAACAGTTGGCAAGTTTTTTGTTCGATGTGTCGTATTCCCACAGGTATAAAACTTCAGATGAACGGCGTCGTATCATGCCGATACCATATAGCGAACGCGGCGATATCACTGAGCTTTAGATCAGTTGTACAGACAACCGTATCGTGGTAATAGCTGCATTTGAATTGTGGCACACGTTTTCAAGATACGTTCGCTAGATGCGGCTAATTATGCAAATGAAATTCACTATACTGTTCACCAAAATTTGACAGACACAAAGTATAGGTTGAACTTTTTACACACACAGCTTGTTTGTACAATACTGTCGTTTGGCGCTCCTTCTTAGCTGCGACTCACGTGTCCGCGGAAAGAGTCACGCCTTGCGTCCTTGACAACGATTGATCGTTGCGATTCAACCGGTAGAATGATGCCAAAAGACTGGACAATGACACAGAATCGATCAATCCCTGGCATTGGACCGAGTGTTTTCTCTTCGGGAACCTCATGTATCACCAATTCTCAAAACGTCTTGGAGTCGGTTGCACAAAAGAATTGTTGCTGTGGGTCGAATGAGCGCTCTTGCATAGCCAATCGCTCACGTGTTTTGTTGAATACGAGACGGCAGAGTCACAACACTTTCTTTGCAACCGTCCCTTCATTCGTCATTTTCACCCGCGCCAAAGATGTTCCTCCTTCGTATACTGACTGCCGCGCTGCTGGTGGTGTCAGCCTGCAGCAGCACCAATGGTCTTTCCTGCAACGAAACAACGCCCTGCCCGGCCAAGAACGCCTATTGTACCGACGATCGGGAGGGAATCTGCGCGTGCCGCGGAGGGTGGACCGGCGCCCCTGACTGCACTATTGGTGAACAAACAGGGTGTTCCCCCGTGCGTACGTATTAGTGATGGCAACTCGGAAACCGGGTAAGTACTTACCCGGTTTTACCCGGTTTCAGAAAACCGGGTATACTTACTTCGTACTTACCCGGTTTAGTTTGGCGTACCCGGTTTTACTTTTACCCGGTTTTTCGCCGAGTTTACTTACCTGGTTTCAGGCCGAAAACCGGGTACCTGGTTTACTTACCCACTACCAAAACTTGGGTAAGAAACCGGGTAAGCAGTTGTAATTTTGCAACTCAATGCTCAAGCTACCTTTCTGTTGAGTGTGCAAAGTAAAATTGCAGCATTTCTTATTGAATACATTTGACTTCGCACTCCTAAATTCGTCAACTTAGGTAAAATTAACAGTATATGAAGTTTTAACAAAGAAGACTCCAATTCTTGATGAAAATCTGCACCACCAAACAATAAGACCAATGCTTCAATGACGAAAATACCGTCGTCATCTCCGTACATAGTGTGCCACTTAAACGCTTCTTGGAGTTCTGTATTTGGGTAGTATCGACTATCGACACTACCTCGTCACTTATTTCGCTCCATTTCATCATTTCACGAACTAGAAATTTGGCTTATAAATTTGCGCGGGTGACTGTAAAGTGTTGTATAACTTCTGGAAGAACATTGGTGTCAACACAACGCAACAATTTTGGCTTTCTGATGTGCAGAAATGAAGATTTCTACTTGAGTTTACTTACCCGGTTTACCCGGTTTTATGTCCAAGTACTTACCCAGTTTTCGAAAAACTGGGTATACTTACTTGTACTTACCCTGTTTTCAAATTTCAGATTTTACTTACTTTTACTTACCCGGTTTTGGAATTCTCAAAGTTGCCATCACTAGACGGTGTACACTGAATAGGAAAACACCTCCCTCTACCACCAGCAGAGGACGTTTCGTAAACGCATCCCCAATTCCAACAGGCTGAAGAAAACATCGCGTTCTAACACAACAAGTTTGGAATCAGTGTCGAAATTGACTTGCCGGTGCCAGGGAATTAAAGTTGCGGATCCATTACTTTAGCTAGTGGCCTGTCAAAATTTCTGGGTGCATACAGTACTTCGTACAGTTACAATCTGGGTCAACAAGTTTGCAACCCTATGCTTCCAGAGACACAGATTCGCTTGCAACACATTTAACTCGCTGAGTAGTGTTCCGCCACAAGACGACGTTTTGGGAACGCTTTTTTCGCCGCGCCTCAGCGCGGCGAGGTGTATATATACGGATGACAATGTCTGTCTGTCTGTCTGTGTGTTCGTGGCACCGAAGTAAAACATGTGACATATGTGGTCAAGTAGAGTCAAGGTCGCTGAGTATGGATCCAATGTCCGTTTCTGTTGCTAATTTCGCATTTTCAAGATATTCACAATTAAAATCCAAAAATGTCGAAAATCGACTTTTTCACCTGATGAGCCAGACGCGAAATTTCTTCAAAAATGGAAAGAGCACGGACCGCTGATAATTTGTAACACAAAAGAAAATTTTTGTCAATGTGGAATTTGATAGGAATACGCAATTGTTTGTCGAAATTTCATAAATTGACAAAAATAGAACGTCATTTATTGACGAATGTGAATGCAGAATCTGAAAGGTCGTAAGCCAATAATAATTTGTGACATAGTTTTTCAGTTTTGAAACATTGCAATTTGGAGATATTTACAATTAAAATATGAAAATGTCGAAAATCGACTTTTTCGCCTGATAAGCTAGCGGCGAAATTTCTTCAGAAATGGAAAGAGCGTAGGCTGTGGACAATTCGTAACACAAAAGAAATTTTTTTCAAGTGTCGAATTTCATAGAAATACGCAATTGTTTGTCGAAATTTCATAAATTGACAAAAATAGAACGTCATTTATTGACGAATGTGAATGCAGAAACTGAAAGGTTTCTAAGCCAATAAGAATTTGTGACGTAGTTTTTCAGTTTTGAAATATTGCAATTTAGAGATATTTACAATTAAAATATAAGAATGTCGAAAATCGACTTTATCGCCTGGTGGACTAGCGGCGAAATTTCTTCAGAAATGGAAAGAGCATAGACCGCGGATAATTTGTAACACAAACAAAATTGTTTGTAATTGTGGAATTTTATAGAAATGCGCCACAATTTGCCAAAATTCTACAAATTGACAAAAGCGTCATAACGCAGAAATACGTACACCAAACGAAATTCCTGGTAGAGAACGACTGCACCAAACAGTTGGCAAGTTTTTTGTTCGATGTGGTGTATTCCCACGGGTATAAAACTTCAGATGAACGGCGTCGTATCATGCCGATACCATATAGCGAACGCGGCGATATCACTGAGCTTTAGATCAGTTGTACAGACAACCGTATCGTGGTAATGGCTGCACTTGAATTGTGGTACGCGTTTTCAAGATACCTTCTCTAGATACGGCTAATTATGCGAATGAAATTCACTATACTGTTCACCAAGATTTGACAGACACAAAGCATAGGTTGAACTTTTTACACACACAGCTTGTTTTCGCCGCGCCTCAGCGCGGCGATGTGTATATATACAGATGACGATGTGTAGTCCGCGAACTTTTTTGTCCTGCCGAAGTAAAACACGTGACAGATGGCGTCAGGTAGAGTCGATGTCGCCGATTACGGATCCGATGAGATTTGCTGTTGCAAATTTGAAAATGAGTGTGGGTGTAACGTTTGAAGTTTGAAATTTTTCGACAAATTATCTCTATTTGCAATGTTACGGTGCTTACGGGGCATATCACGTGCTATAGCACCGTAGTCTGCTGAATAGACGCCAACTGAGAGTATAAGAGCGCCGTTTTGAGAAACGCTGTGATGCGACAGCATGGCGTAGGCGGGAAAGCCGCCGGATCGCGCGCAAAAACGTGCGAGCCGACCGAGGTTCGATCCTCGGCGACCCTTTTGCTTTTCTGCTGCGCTTTATTCTGGTTTTGTCATTTACGTTTTGACGGCCAATAGCCAAACCACCATCGGCGTAGCGGCTTCTGATTTCTCCACGTCAGCAAAATTGTTTACATAAGCTTAAATCTCTGTGTTCAATGCTACCGGTAGCGAGTTTCGTTGAAGACTATACCTACGCTCACACCACCACCCCGTCGATTGGCGTCTTGCCACACGATGGCGTCGATAACACCCAGCGAAGTGTTGGCGTCCGTTTGCGTTGCTGAGTCATCGTCGTAGTCGCGTCCAGTTGCTCCAAAAGTGGGCCAATTTGTTTACCGAGCCTCAAAGCTCTGATAGTTGTGTTCAGACGCTAGCAAGTTTCCATCTTTGGCAAGTTTTTTTGTTGGATGTGAGGATTTCACACAGCTAGAAACTTTAGATCAACGGCGTCGTATCATGCCGATAACATACAGCGAACGCGGCGATATCACTGATCACTTAGATCAGCTGTACAGACAACCGTATCGTGGTAATAGCTGCACTTGGCTTATAGCAGACTTTCTCAAGCTAATTTCTCCAGATGCCGCTAATTATGTGTATTAAGTTCACTATACTGTTCACCAAGATGTGACAGACACAATGTATAGGTTGAACTTTTTACACACACAGCTTGTTCGCCCGGCCTCAGCCGGGCGAACCCTATCAAGAGCTCGGCGTGCGTACGTGCGTGCGTGCGTGCGTACGTGCGTGCGTGCGTGCGTCACGCTCGCTTCGGGCTAAATAACTCGCTCGTCCGACGTCGTAGGATGTAGTTTGAGACATCGTCGGGTAGCCCGCGAACTCCTCTAGCCTTCTAAGTGGTCGAAACGAAAATAAGCTTTCAAATTCGAGCGCTACAGTATCCCAAAGTGGGGTCCATTTTAAGACAAAAGTTGACCGAACCTAGTCAAATCGCATATCAAAATGAAGCGCTCGAGCTCCTGAGCACGAATCCGACAACTAAAAGTTTCAAAAGTTTAAACTGAGAGCTACAGTAACGAAAACGCGTCAGAAAGTAGTAATTTTGGCATAGTCGCAGGCTCTATAACTCGCTCGTCTGACGTCGTAGGAAGGAGTTTGAGACACCGACGAGTAGCCCGCGGACTCCTCTGGCCTTCTAAGTAGTCGAAACTAAAATAAGTTTTCAAAGTCGAGCGTTACAGCATCCTAAAGTGGGGTCTATTTTAAGACAAAAGTTGACCGAATCTGGTCAAATCGCATATCAAAATGAAGCGCTCGAGTTTCTGAGCACGAATCTAACAACAAGAAAGTTTAAAAGTTTAAACGTAGCGCTTCAGTAGCCAAAACGCGTCCAAAACTGGTGATTTTGACATTGTCATATCTCGAGACTCGTGAGTCGCAGAGCAACGTGCTCGACGTCATTCAAGAGCTTGCCGTAAGGAGATGTCGATTCAAGAGTCACAATTCGAAAATAAGTTGAACTGCGTCCGCTACAGTAACCTAAAGTTTCGCGTCGAAAACTCAAAATTTGATCAAACGCAGTCAAATCACACATCGAATTGAAGCGCTAGAACTGCCGAACACGAATATTACAACGAAGAGTCTCAAAGATTCAAATTTCGCGCGCTACAGTAAGTCAAAGTTTCGCGTCAAATAGTCGAAATCACTTGCAAACTCATCGAAATTATTCCTCAGTGTAGCGCTCAAGCTTCCGAGTGTGAATTTGACACTGAAAAGTTTTGGAGTTGCGCGCAACAGACTACAGCAGCAAGATCGTGTCGAAAACAGGACATTTTGACTTTGCTCTCTCTTGGTACTCGTGCAACGCAGAGCGACAGTCGTCGAAGAGCTCACTGCAAGCCAAAATCGAATCAAAGTCAGTAGTAACCCATGGTTTTGTCTGAAGTTCCAGTCGTGGCTTTTTTAAATTTTAGCTTGTAAACATATTTTCTTGCTATAAAGAATTAAACCCGGGCGACCCCAATGTTGCGTAGCAAGACCACTCCAATAAGTATGGTCGTGAGAAGAGTCGAGAGGTTACACGAACACGAAAAGGGCCTCGCTACAAGCTCAGTACAAGTACAAATCTCAAACCCACTCCGCTTTTTAAAAGAGACTTGTTTCGCTCGGCCTCAGCCGAGCGAACCCTATCAAGAGCTCGGCGTGCGTGCGTGCGTACGTTCGTACGTACGTACGTGCGTCACGCTCGCTTCGAGCTTAATAACTCGCTCGTTCGACGTCGTAGGGTGGAGTTTGAGACATCGCGAGTAGCCTGAGGACTCCTCTCGCCATCTGAGTGTTCAAAACTGAAATAAGTTTTCAAATTCGCGCGCTACAGTATCCCAAAGTGGGGTCCATTTTAAGACAAAAGTTGACCGAAGCTAGTCAAGTCGCATATCAAAGCGAAGCGCTCGAGCTCCTGAGCACGAATCCGACAACAAAAAGTTTCAAAAGTTTAAACAGAGAGCTACAGTAACCAAAACGCATCGAAAACTGGAAACGACACGCTTGCTTCGGGCTTAATAACTCGCTCGTCTGACGTCGCTGGGTTGAGGTCGACACATCGACGGGTAGCCCTCGGACAACTCTCGCCATCTGAGTGTTCAAAACTGAAATAAGTTTTTAAACTCGTGCGCTACAGTATCCCAAAGTGGGGTCCGTTTTAAGACAAAATTTGACCGAAGCTGGTCAAATCGCATATCAAAGTGAAGCGCTCGAGCTCCTGAGCACGACTCCGACAACAAAAAGTTTTAAAAGTTTAAACAGAGAGCTACAGTAACCAAAACGCGTCAAAAACTGAAAACGACACGCTTGCTTCGGGATTAATAACTCGCTTGTCTGACGTCGTTGGGGTTAGTTCGACACATCGACTGGTAGCCCTCGGACTACTCTCGCGAACTGTGACGTCGAAATAATAACAAATTTTAAAAATTGCGCGTTACAGCATCCCGAAGTAATGTCCGCGAAAAGTCAAAACCTCATCGAACCTAGTCGAATCGCATGTCAAAATGAAGCGCTCGACCTCCTGAGCAAGAATCCGACAATAAAAAGTTTCAAAAGGTCAATGAGAGGGCCACAGTATCCAAAACGCGATGAAAACTGCAGATTTTGGTTTGTTATATCTTGGCACTCGTGCGTTGCAAAGCGGCAGTCTTGACATCGCTGAAGAGCTCACTGCAAGCCAACATCAAATCATGCTCACAATTAACCTGTAGTTTTGCGTTCAATTCCAGTGTCTTTTTTTAAATTTAGTCTGAAAAGATGATTTTCTTGGTGTAAAGAATTAAGCCCGAGCGATACCAATGTTGCGTAGCAAGACCACTCCAAAAAGTGTAGTCGCGAGGAGAGTCAAAGACGCTGCACGAAACCGGAAAGGGCCTTGCTACAATCTCAGTAAAAAGTCAAAGCTCAAAACCACTCCGCTTTTCAAAAGAGACTTGTTTCGCCCAGCCTCAGCCGGGCAAACCCCTATCCTATATACTAAGTGGCATAGAGTCTGTCTGTCTGTTTGTTTGTTTGTCCGGCCATTATCTCTTGACACAGTTGACGGATCCTGGAGATCTATAGCTTAAACTGACCGTCGTGGGCTGGAAGGAATCCCCTCCTATTTTAAAACTTTTGCAAATTACTAAATTCCACAAAATTCGCGAAAATATCGACTGCACAGTACATTCTGAGCACTAAAGAGTGCCTACTAGTCATTTTCGTGGAAATTTCACACTGTCGTGTCACCAATCACTACAAAGTTGTCTCTGTGAGACTCCAATGTGTATATAGAGGCACGGGAACAGGTTCGATGATAAATTCAGGCACTGGCAAGGGCGCAGTGTCAAGAGACTTTTGATCTATCTGAAACCTCTTATGGGCTAAACACAAACACCTATATGCAACGTTCAGTGTAATCAAAGGCACGCGAGCAGGCGCAATGGTAAATGCAGGCACTGGCAGGGGCACAGTGTCAGAAGACATTAGATCTATCTGAAATCTCCTATGGGCTAAATGCAAGCATCCATGTCTTAGCTTCAGTGTATTCTGAGGCATGGGAGCTGGTGCAACCCTAAAAGGAGGCACTGACAGAGGCACAGTGTCAAATGACTTTAGATCTATCAGAATCTCATATGGGCTGTTGTGAGCATTGGCTGTGAGTGAACCATAGGCCAATACATGTTGTGAGCAGTGGCTGATTTCCATGGGTCGATACAAATGGCTCTGTTTCCATAGGTGTTCAGCTATAGATATACAGTATCACCTACGGGCTAAAGGCTCTAGTCTACATTACTATGCCAGCTAGGTGTTTTGTCCGTCCGTCCGTCCGTCTGTCTGAGTACGCTTGCCTTCCTAGCACTTCGCCACGCGACGCTTCAGCATGCGCTCGCCTCGCTAGCACTTCGCCACGCGAAGCTTCAGCACGCGCGCGCCTAGACGCCAGCGGGACGCCAGCGGCGGCAATCAATCGCTGCGCGGCCAGCGCCGCCTGTTGCTGCCTGCGTTCAACGCAGGCACTGCCTGAACAGTACGGCAATGCACTGTAGCAGCGCCTTGCAAAGGCGAACGGTGCGGCAGTGCGCGGTACAACAGAGAGGCTAGCAATGCGCAATTGCAACAGAGCCCAATAGTACGACAATGCTCGCGCAGGCAATTCTAGCCGCTTCAGCGACTATTTCGCTTGCAACAGGACAATCGGCCCGCTCTCTAGCATTTCTTTTGCGCGCCGCTTTGTACGGCGCGTTCGCGAGGCAGTCCGTGATGTTGGCTTGCAACAGGACAGACTTTCTGCAACAGGACAAATGTTGCAACAGCACAGACGTTGCAACAGGATCGTCGCGCGAGGCGACCAGCGCCGTTGGCTCGCAACAGGACAGACCTTCTGCAACAGGACAGATTTTGCAACAGGACAAATCTTGCAACAGGACAGATCTTGCAACCGGAAAATCTGCCCGCTTTCTATCTTTTGTTTTGCACGGCGCTTTGTACGGCGCGTTCGCGAGGCAGTCCGTGCTGTTGGCTTGCAACAGGACACCTTCTGCAACAGGACAAATGTTGCAACAGTACAGACGTTGCCACAGGACAGATCTTGCAACAGGATAGATCTTGCAACAGGACAGACCCTGCAACAGAGACCTTGCAACAGGGCAGACCCTGCAACAGGACAGATCTTGCAAGTTGCAACAGGATATATCTTGCAACAGGACAGACCCTGCAACAGGACAGATCTTGCAACAGGACAGACCCTGCAACAGGACAGATCTTGCAACAGGACAGACCCTGCAACAGGACAACTCTTGCAACAGGACAGATCTTGCAACAGGACAGATCTTGCAACAGGACAGATCTTACAACAGGACAAATCTTGCAACCGGACAGATTTTGCAACAGGACAGACGTACATAGCAACAAGATGGCCGCGCGAGGCGACCAGCACCGTTGGGTCGCAACGCAACAGGACATACCTTCTGCAACAGGACACATTTTGCAACAGTACAGATCTTTCAACAGTACAGATCTTTCAACAGGACAGATCTTTCAACAGGACAGATCTTTCAACAGGACAGACCTTGCAACACGAGAGACCTTGTACTGATGATGAACAGCATAGCAATGCGCGGTACAGTAGCGAGCCTTGCACAAGCGCATTATCAATCAGACCATACGAATACTGATGATAAGCCATGCTAATCGCATCACACAAATTCTTCTGCAACGGGAAGGCACGCTAGTGAGAGCTTATCGTCCGGGCGTTCGTGCGTCCGTTCGTTACGCTCTCAGATCTCGGCGTTGGAACGTCGTAGGAAGGAGATCTTGGTCTTTATGGATAGGTCTCGACTCACTGATCATTCAGCTAAGAGGTTTCGAAATTCAAAAGTTTGAATTTCGCGAGTTACAGTAACCCGAAGGTCTAAACGCAAAATGGCTCTAACTCGCTCGTCTTACGTCGTAGAGCGGCGTGCGATAGCTCAACTAAAAGGTCTCGACGTGCTCTTTCGTTTGGCAATAAAATTTTTCTTAATTACGCAAACACGCAACACGAAAAGCAACATTCTCGTGTTTCTAATGCAGAAATCGCTCTAACTCGCTCAGCGTGCGTCGTACGGAGACGATTTTGGGTTGGTTGGATAACGCTCGACACACTGATCATTTGTTCCTCTATTGGTCGAAACTCAAAAGTTTGAATTTTCGGAGCTACAGTAACTTAAAGGTTTAAAACGCAAAACTTATCTAACTCGCTCGTCTTCCGTCATAGAGAGACGATCTTGAGTTCGCTGAGTAGGTTTCGGCACACTGATGATTCCGTTAAGAGAAGTAGAAATTCAAAAGTTTGAATTGCGCGCGCTACAGTAACCCGAAGGTCCAAAACGCAAAACGGTTCCAACACGCTCGTCTTACGTCGTAGAGCGGCGTGCGATAGGTCAACTAAAAGGTCTCGACGTGCTCTTTCACTTGGCGTAAAAATGCTTTTTAATTACGCAAACACGCACCACGAAAAGCGACATGCGCGTCAGCGCTCAACCCAATTTGTTTGGCCGGGGGCCAGTGCGCCTCTGGGGACTATGGGTTAGTACTACGTCATATAGGTAGACATAACCGATCGGGCTGAAATTTTCGCAATAGTTGTTCATAGTAACAAGAAGTATTGTGCTAAATTAGACAGATCGGTCAAGTGGTACCCGAGATATTAAATGAAAACTGTCGAAAAATTAACCGATCTTCATCTGATCGCAAGGTTTTCGGCCTCGTTCTCGCGAACGGTACTAGCTAGAGCAGAGTTTTATAGCTTGTTAGAACCGCCTACTAATCGGATTTTTATGTTAAAAATCTCGCTGATCGGTTGAGTATTGAGGCCGTGGGGCCGGATTAAAAAAATGGCCGAAATTTTGGTGCATGTCCCACTCAAGACCCACTCAAGACGGCCGAGCTCTACTGGTGCATGCTGGGGCGCCAATCGAAGTGCTCCCCCAAAATACACTATAGGGTGATCAAAAGTGTAGAACATTGCATCTTCCTAGGTCGTTTGAGTAAAAAGATACAAGGTGGCAAAAGTCCAGTTGGGTACAGATCCGGGGCTCTGCTCAAGATGGCCGAGCTCTGGTGGTGCACGCTGGGGCGCCAATCGAAGTGCTCCACCAAAATACACTATGGTGTGATCAAAAGTGTAGAACATTGCATCTTCCTAGGTCGTTTGAGTAAAAAGATACAAGGTGGCAAAAGTCCGGTCGGGTATGGATCCACGGCTTGGCTCAAGATGGCCGAGCTCTGGTGGTGCACGCTGGGGCGCCAATCGAAGTGCTCCCCCAAAATACACTATAGGGTGATCAAAAGTGTAGAACATTGCATCTTCCTAGGTCGTTTGAGTAAAAAGATACAAGGTGGCAAAAGTCCGGTCGGGTATGGATCCAGGGCTCGGCTCAAGATGGCCGAGCTCTGGTGGTGCACGCTGGGGCGCCAATCGAAGTGCTCCCTCAAAATACACTATAGGGTGATCAAAAGTGTAGAACATTGCATCTTCCTAGGTCGTTTGGGTAAAAAGATACAGGGTAGCAAAAGTCCGGTTGGGTATGGATCCGTGGCTCGGCTCCAGACGGCCGAGCTCTACTGGTGCACACTGGGGCGCCAATCGAAGTGTTCCGGCCTAGACCACCATAGGGTAAACAAAAGTGTAAAACATTTCATCTTTCTAAGTCATCTCACTAACAAGTTATGTGGTGGCAAAAGTCGTGTTGAGTATGGATTCGGGGCCCGGCTATAGACGGCCAAGCTCTACTGATGTACGCTGGCGCGATAATCGATGTGATCCACCCAGGACCACCATAGGGTGAACAAATGTGTAAAACAATTCGTCTTCCTAAGTGGTTCGGTTCTGGAGGTATAAAGGACCAAAAATCGGTAGGTATGGACTTGTCCATGTCCTCATTGTCACCCACCCCAGCAAACCTGTCCGTGAGGACCCCAACCCCTTCCCTCCCACCACCAATTGCAACTTCTCAGAAGCAGTCCTGTCTTGTCAATCAAGGGTACTGTCTGTGTCGCCTCTCAGCTGACCTGCCAGCGGCGCCCCCCCCCCCCCCCCCCACTCTCCGCTGAAGGTGTCCGCTTTGCGGACATGGACCGGGAGTGTATTTCAGGAAAGTTCCCCCCATTAGGAGGTAATGACAGGGGAATTTGTTCGGGCTGAAGTTGAACAGGCTGTGTATCTCAGAAGACTTCGGAGCACCAACTTAACAAATTCTGCGTGCTCTGTACATAGGTGCCTAACTCTCCAAATAGCCTCTTTCTTCATGAACTGCAACGCGCTTGCCCACCAGTGTGCCAACCCTGAGTCGGCAGTTTACGAATTAACTGACGATCTAACCAGGGTGGTCAGTTCACGAATTAACCTGAAAACTTGAAAATTAGATCGGCCAAAGCCACCCCGGTTAGATCGTCAGGTTAATGCCACCTCCACACTGCTTATGTGCGTCACCACCATGTGAATCCCAGTGCTTGCGTGCGTTGTTGCGCGAGCATCGTGGTGTTTCGTCACACCTGTGTGCATTGCGCCGAATGTGTACATTGCATTGGCCGCGGTAGACATGTCCCACTAGCGTTTTTTCGCCCGCCCTCAGGCGGGCGACACCCTACGAGAGCTCGGCGTGCGTGCGTGCGTGCGTGCGTGCGTCCGTCCGTCCGTCACGCTCTCAGATCTCGGCGTTGGAAAGTCGTAGAGAGACGATCTTGGGCTCTACGGATAGGTCTCGACCCACTGATCATTAGTCATAACCGGTGTCGAGACTCAAAAATTTGAATTTCGCGAGTTACAGTAACCCGAAGGTCGAAAACGCAAAACGGCTCTAACTCGCTCGTGTTACATCGTAGAGCGGCAATCGACACGTCAGGTGAAAGCTCTCGACGCGTTCTTTCATGCGTATGCAAAAGTTTTTTAAATTACGCAAACACGCACCGCGGAAAACGCAATTTTCGGCATTTTGGAGCTAAAGTCGCTCTAACTCGCTCAACTTGCGTCGTAGAGAGACGATCTCGAGCTTTCTGGATAGCTCCCGACTCACTGATCATTTGTTCTCCCATTGGTCGAAACTCAAAACTTTGAATTTCGCGAGTTACAGTAACTCGAAGGTGCAAAAGCACAAAACGGCCCTAGCTCGCTCGTCTTACGTCGTAGACCGGCAATCGACATATCAGGTGAAAGCTCTCGGCGTGCTCTTTCATGCGGCAGCAACAAATTTTTACAATAACGCAAGCACGCACCGCAGAAAACGCCATTCTCGGAATTTTGACGCTAAGATCGTTTTAACTCGCTCAACTTGCGTCGTAGAGAGACGATCTCGAGCTTATTGGATAGCTCTCGACTCAATTTATTATTTATTTCTCGACTTATTTGTTTTCCCATTGGTCGAAACTCAAAAGTTTGAATTTTGCGAGTTACAGTAACTCAAAAGTGTAAAAGCACAAAACGGCTCTGACTCGCTCGTCTTATGTCGTAGAGCCGCAATCGACACGTCAGGTGAAAGCACTAGGCATGCTCCTTCATGCGTCAGCAATGAATTTTTCAATAACGCAAGCACGCACCGCAGAATACGCCATTCTCGATATTTTAGCACTAAGATCGCTCTTTGCTACATGCAGAAGTGCGACACGGTTTGATTGCTCGTAGTGTGCCGTTTTGTGCTCTATCAATTGTTTGCCAAAATTTTTACAATTTTATGTCTCTTAATTAAAAGCGTTGCTTGAAAGAGGGATGTTCTTGCTCTAAAAGCCAAATCGCGGGCGAAACCAATATTGCTATGCAATACCCTCTTGCGAAGCGGGGGCTCATGAAGCGGAGCATGCGGGCGATGAACTCTCGCACTCTCTGCAGAAAGAACGCAACTCTTTGCAATGTCAGTCAGAATACAAACTCAACTTTTTAATACCGGAGCTTGTGTAAGTGGCGAATCGTATATCCGCCTGCGTGTTATGTGTAGGTAGGTACGTGAGCAGAAACTTTGTGCGCATGTACAGAGCACGCAGAATTTGTTCAGTTGGTGCTCCGAAGTCTTCTGAGATACACAGCCTGTTCAACTTCAGCCCGAACAAATTCCCCTGTCATTACCCCCTAATGGGGGGAACTTTCCTGAAATAAGCATTTGTGACATGGTTCTACAGTTTGGGTTATTGCAATTTAGAGATATTTACAATTAAAATGTAAAAATGTCGAAAATCGACTTTGTCGCCTGGTGGACTAGCGGCGAAATTTGTTCCGAAATGGAAAGAGCATAGACGGCGGATAATTTGTAACACAAAAGAATTTTTTTGCAAATGCGGAATTTGATAGAAATACACGATTATTTGTCAAAATTCCATACAGTACATTTTGGGGCCGAGTTTTTCCATACCCAGTTAAAAAACTAGTTTTTATTAAAAAAGTACTCAAGTTTTTTAATTGCTTAAAATTTAAAAAACTTAAATAACTATAACCGAGTTTTTTTAAATTTGTTAAAAAATGTAAATAACTACCACCTAGTTTTTTAACTGGTTAAAAAACAAAAATTAACTCGTCGGGAGTTTTTTCGCCGCGCCTCAGCGCGGCGAGGTGTATATATACGGACGACAATGTCTGTGCGTGTGTGTGTTTTTTCGCCGCGCCTCAGCGCGGCGAGGTGTATATATACGGATGACAATGTCTGTGTGTCTGTGTGTCTGTGTGTCTGTGTGTCTGTGTGTCTGTCCGTCGCACAAAAGTAAGATATGTGGCATATGTGGTCAAGTAGAGTCTAGGTCGCTGAGTACGGATCCGATGTCCGTTTCTGTTGCTAATTTCGCATTTTCGAGTTATTTACAATTAAAATATGAAAATGCCGAAAATCGACTTTTTGCCTGATGCACCAGCGGCAAAATTTCTTCAGGAATGGAAAGAGCAAAGACCGCGAATAATTTGTAACACAAAGGAAATTTTTTTGCAAATGTGGAATTTAGTAGAAATACGCGATTATTTGTCAAAATTTCGTAAATTGACAAAAATATAACGTCATTTATTGACGAATGTGAATGCAGAAATGGTAAGGCCGTATGTCAATGAGAATTTGTGACATAGTTTTGCAGTTTTAATAAATTGCAATTTCGAGATATTTACATTAAAATATGAAAATGCCGAAAATCGACTTTTTTGCCTGATGCGCTAGCGGCAAAATTTCTTCAGGAATGGAAAGAGCATAGACCGCGGATAATTTGTAACACAAAAGAAATTTTTTGAAAATGTGGAATTTAGTAGAAATACGCGATTATCTGTTAAAGTAACTCACCGCCCATATATGGGCGGGCCAACTCACCGTGAGTTGCGGTGAGTTGCGGTGAGTTGGGTGCTTTTTGGACTACTCTTGAAAATTTTTTGGCCAAAAATCTCGTTTTGACTAGTCCGTTCAGTGATCGGCTTGTCATTTGTTTTAGTCTGTCTGCGCGACTGTGTCATTTGGACTAATCCACTACCTGTTTTTCACCAGTCGAAATGCCATTTTTGGGTCCGTCGCGAACTTCAACGGACACAACAACGAATTTGACGGACTAGTTCGCCCGAATTTGACGGACTAGTTCGCCAGATTTGACGGACTAGTTCGCTCAGAACAGAGTAAGTGTCCAGTTGTTACACACAATACCCTCCACACAGATACCACCAAACGGAGAAACGTGAGTATGGAGTAGTCCAGGATACTAATCCTAGCATAACACCCTGTGACCGCTCAGAGCACGTACTTAGAGGCATCGTGACTTAGAGGCATCGTGAAAATATTTCTTACACTGCAAGTGCTGGACTACTCAGTCTATACCTGCCAAGTCTAGTGTAGGCTGGCTGCCTTGTCTTGTGCACTAAAATGGTTATTCTGGACTAGTCCACCTTCACGCGCTGGGTGGTATACCTGACAAGCATGCCGCAACTAAATTAAAATGCTGGACTAGTCCGCCTAGTTATTTCCTGTCATTAGCCATGTGCTCTGTTGGGGCGCATGGTCCTGCCTTGTCTTGTGCGATAGAATGGATATTCTGGACTAGTCCATCTTTATGCGCCAAGCCAAGTGTTACAACTGGCAAGTGTGCTGCAACCAAATAAAAAGTCTGGACTAGTCTGTCTGGCTATGTGCTGTCATGCTCGTGCAAGCCTCGTGCTCTGGTGGGGTGCGTGATCCTGCCTTGTCATGTGCGATAGAATGGATATTCTGGATTAGTCCATCTTCATGCACCAAGCCAAGTGTTACAACTGGCAAGTGTGCTGCAACCAAATAACAAGTCTGGACTAGTCCGTCTGGCTATGTGCTGTCATGCTCGTGCAAGCCTCGTGCTCTGGTGGGGTGCGTGATCCTGCCTTGTCATGTGCGATAGAATGGATATTCTGGATTAGTCCATCTTCATGCACCAAGCCAAGTGTTACAACTGGCAAGTGTGCTGCAACCAAATAAAAAGTCTGGACTAGTCCGTCTGGCTATGTGCTGTCATGCTCGTGCAAGCCTCGTGCTCTGGTGGGGTGCGTGATCCTGCCTTGTCATGTGCGATAGAATGGATATTCTGGATTAGTCCATCTTCATGCACCAAGCCAAGTGTTACAACTGGCAAGTGTGCTGCAACCAAATAAAAAGTCTGGACTAGTCCGTCTGGCTATGTGCTGTCATGCTCGTGCAAGCCTCGTGCTCTGGTGGGGTGCGTGATCCTGCCTTGTCATGTGCGATAGAATGGATATTCTGGATTAGTCCATCTTCATGCACCAAGCCAAGTGTTACAACTGGCAAGTGTGCTGCAACCAAATAAAAAGTCTGGACTAGTCCGTCTGGCTATGTGCTGTCATGCTCGTGCAAGCCTCGTGCTCTGGTGGGGTGCGTGATCCTGCCTTGTCATGTGCGATAGAATGGATATTCTGGATTAGTCCATCTTCATGCACCAAGCCAAGTGTTACAACTGGCAAGTGTGCTGCAACCAAATAAAAAGTCTGGACTAGTCCGTCTGGCTATGTGCTGTCATGCTCGTGCAAGCCTCGTGCTCTGGTGGGGTGCGTGATCCTGCCTTGTCATGTGCGATAGAATGGATATTCTGGATTAGTCCATCTTCATGCACCAAGCCAAGTGTTACAACTGGCAAGTGTGCTGCAACCAAATAAAAAGTCTGGACTAGTCCGTCTGGCTATGTGCTGTCATGCTCGTGCAAGCCTCGTGCTCTGGTGGGGTGCGTGATCCTGCCTTGTCATGTGCGATAGAATGGATATTCTGGATTAGTCCATCTTCATGCACCAAGCCAAGTGTTACAACTGGCAAGTGTGCTGCAACCAAATAAAAAGTCTGGACTAGTCCGTCTGGCTATGTGCTGTCATGCTCGTGCAAGCCTCGTGCTCTGGTGGGGTGCGTGATCCTGCCTTGTAGGGTTCCTAACGGGCCGCCAGGCCCGGCCCGGCCCGTAAAAAAGCCCGGCCCGCGGGCCGGGCCGGGCGGGCTTTTGCTTCTGGGCTGACGGGCCGGGCCGGGCCGGGCCTGGGTTTCCCAGAGGACGGGCCGGGCCGGGCGGGCTTTCACTTCAGAACTATAAATTTTCGGTAGGAAATCTTTGGTATGCATACTCACAAATGCTAAAAATTTCTGCCTCCGGCAGGAATGTGAATAACTCATAGTTATTGTGCACTTATTACCTGGAAATTAAGCTTGCTTTGGGCCATTATATTGCGGTTTGTGCTATGATAAATGCGCCATGCAGTGCAATCGCTATTACATGATGTAATGGGAGTTGCAGAGAAACGGGTGCAACTTTAGAATCGAATTACTTGAGCTAGGCGACGAATTTTTCCACGCGGTCTTTTGCATTAGAAAGAGAAAACTTTGGAGTTTTCTGTGTAGGAATATCAGCTAATTCCTTTGACCGTGGAGAATTTGCGGTCCTGTCAAACAGAAGTGTTAACGTTTCGCTGAAACGCCCTGTACAATTGACAAGTCCCGGGCCGGGCCGGGCGGGCCTAATAGCACTGGCGGGCCGGGCCGGGCGGGCCGGGCCGGGCGGGCCTATGGGTACCCTCCAAACGGGCCGGGCCGGGCCGGGCTTTTGAGATTTCAAAACGGGCCGGGCCGGGCCTAGATTTTTAGGCCCGTTAGGAACCCTACTGCCTTGTCATGTGCGATAGAATGGATATTCTGGATTAGTCCATCTTCATGCACCAAGCCAAGTGTTACAACTGGCAAGTGTGCTGCAACCAAATAAAAAGTCTGGACTAGTCCGTCTGGCTATGTGCTGTCATGCTCGTGCAAGCCTCGTGCTCTGGTGGGGTGCGTGATCCTGCCTTGTCATGTGCGATAGAATGGATATTCTGGATTAGTCCATCTTCATGCACCAAGCCAAGTGTTACAACTGGCAAGTGTGCTGCAACCAAATAAAAAGTCTGGACTAGTCTGTCTGGCTATGTGCTGTCATGCTCGTGCAAGCCTCGTGCTCTGGTGGGGTGCGTGATCCTGCCTTGTCATGTGCGATAGAATGGATATTCTGGATTAGTCCATCTTCATGCACCAAGCCAAGTGTTACAACTGGCAAGTGTGCTGCAACCAAATAAAAAGTCTGGACTAGTCCGTCTGGCTATGTGCTGTCATGCTCGTGCAAGCCTCGTGCTCTGGTGGGGTGCGTGATCCTGCCTTGTCATGTGCGATAGAATGGATATTCTGGATTAGTCCATCTTCATGCACCAAGCCAAGTGTTACAACTGGCAAGTGTGCTGCAACCAAATAAAAAGTCTGGACTAGTCCGTCTGGCTATGTGCTGTCATGCTCGTGCAAGCCTCGTGCTCTGGTGGGGTGCGTGATCCTGCCTTGTCATGTGCGATAGAATGGATATTCTGGATTAGTCCATCTTCATGCACCAAGCCAAGTGTTACAACTGGCAAGTGTGCTGCAACCAAATAAAAAGTCTGGACTAGTCCGTCTGGCTATGTGCTGTCATGCTCGTGCAAGCCTCGTGCTCTGGTGGGGTGCGTGATCCTGCCTTGTCATGTGCGATAGAATGGATATTCTGGATTAGTCCATCTTCATGCACCAAGCCAAGTGTTACAACTGGCAAGTGTGCTGCAACCAAATAAAAAGTCTGGACTAGTCCGTCTGGCTATGTGCTGTCATGCTCGTGCAAGCCTCGTGCTCTGGTGGGGTGCGTGATCCTGCCTTGTCATGTGCGATAGAATGGATATTCTGGATTAGTCCATCTTCATGCACCAAGCCAAGTGTTACAACTGGCAAGTGTGCTGCAACCAAATAAAAAGTCTGGACTAGTCCGTCTGGCTATGTGCTGTCATGCTCGTGCAAGCCTCGTGCTCTGGTGGGGTGCGTGATCCTGCCTTGTCATGTGCGATAGAATGGATATTCTGGATTAGTCCATCTTCATGCACCAAGCCAAGTGTTACAACTGGCAAGTGTGCTGCAACCAAATAAAAAGTCTGGACTAGTCTGTCTGGCTATGTGCTGTCATGCTCGTGCAAGCCTCGTGCTCTGGTGGGGTGCGTGATCCTGCCTTGTCATGTGCGATAGAATGGATATTCTGGATTAGTCCATCTTCATGCACCAAGCCAAGTGTTACAACTGGCAAGTGTGCTGCAACCAAATAAAAAGTCTGGACTAGTCCGTCTGGCTATGTGCTGTCATGCTCGTGCAAGCCTCGTGCTCTGGTGGGGTGCGTGATCCTGCCTTGTCATGTGCGATAGAATGGATATTCTGGATTAGTCCATCTTCATGCACCAAGCCAAGTGTTACAACTGGCAAGTGTGCTGCAACCAAATAAAAAGTCTGGACTAGTCCGTCTGGCTATGTGCTGTCATGCTCGTGCAAGCCTCGTGCTCTGGTTCGGTGCGTCGTCCTGCCTGGTCATGTGCTATAGAAAGGAGATTCTGTATAAGTCCAAGTGCATGCACCAAGCCAAGTGTTACAACTGGCAAGTGTGCTGCAACCAAATAAAAAGTCTGGACTAGTCCGTCTGGCTATGTGCTGTCATGCTCGTGCAAGCCTCGTGCTCTGGTGGGGTGCACGGTACTGCCTTGTCTTGTGCGATAGAATGGATATTCTGTACTAGTCCATCTTCATGCACCAAGCCAAGTGTTACAACTGGCAAGTGTGCTGCAACCAAATAAAAAGTCTGGACCTAGTCCGTCTGGCTATGTGCTGTCATGCTGGTGCAAGCCTCGTGCTCTGGTGGGGTGCAGTGTCCTGCCTTGTCTTGTGCGATAGAATGGATATTCTGGATTAGTCCATCTTCATGCACCAAGCCAAGTGTTACAACTGGCAAGTGTGCTGCAACCAAATAAGAAAGTCTGGACTAGTCCGTCTGGCTATGTGCTGTCATGCTCGTGCAAGCCTCGTGCTCTGGTGGGTCGCACGGTCCTGCTCTTGTCTTGTGCGTTAGAATGGATATTCTGGATTAGTCCATCTTCATGTACCAAGCCAAGTGTTACAACTGGCAAGTGTGCTGCAACCAAATAAAAAGTCTGGACTAGTCCGTCTGGCTATGTGCTGTCATGCTCGTGCAAGCCTCGTGCTCTGGTGGGGCGCAGTGATCCTGCCTTGTCTTGTGCGATAGAATGGATATTCTGGACTAGTCCATCTTCATGCACCAAGCCAAGTGTTACAACTGGCAAGTGTGCTGCAACCAAATAAAAAGTCTGGACTAGTCCGTCTGGCTATGTGCTGTCATGCTCGTGCAAGCCTCGTGCTCTGGTGGGGGGCGTGATCCTGCCTTGTCATGTGCGATAGAATGGATATTCTGGATTAGTCCATCTTCATGCACCAAGCCAAGTGTTACAACTGGCAAGTGTGCTGCAACCAAATAAAAAGTCTGGACTAGTCTGTCTGGCTATGTGCTGTCATGCTCGTGCAAGCCTCGTGCTCTGGTGGGGTGCGTGATCCTGCCTTGTCATGTGCGATAGAATGGATATTCTGGATTAGTCCATCTTCATGCACCAAGCCAAGTGTTACAACTGGCAAGTGTGCTGCAACCAAATAAAAAGTCTGGACTAGTCCATCTGGCTATGTGCTGTCATGCTCGTGCAAGCCTCGTGCTCTGGTGGGGTGCGTGATCCTGCCTTGTCATGTGCGATAGAATGGATATTCTGGATTAGTCCATCTTCATGCACCAAGCCAAGTGTTACAACTGGCAAGTGTGCTGCAACCAAATAAAAAGTCTGGACTAGTCCGTCTGGCTATGTGCTGTCATGCTCGTGCAAGCCTCGTGCTCTGGTGGGGTGCGTGATCCTGCCTTGTCATGTGCGATAGAATGGATATTCTGGATTAGTCCATCTTCATGCACCAAGCCAAGTGTTACAACTGGCAAGTGTGCTGCAACCAAATAAAAAAGTCTGGACTAGTCCGTCTGGCTATGTGCTGTCATGCTCGTGCAAGCCTCGTGCTCTGGTGGGGTGCGTGATCCTGCCTTGTCATGTGCGATAGAATGGATATTCTGGATTAGTCCATCTTCATGCACCAAGCCAAGTGTTACAACTGGCAAGTGTGCTGCAACCAAATAAAAAGTCTGGACTAGTCCGTCTGGCTATGTGCTGTCATGCTCGTGCAAGCCTCGTGCTCTGGTGGGGTGCGTGATCCTGCCTTGTCATGTGCGATAGAATGGATATTCTGGATTAGTCCATCTTCATGCACCAAGCCAAGTGTTACAACTGGCAAGTGTGCTGCAACCAAATAACAAGCTGTTTTAAAAAAGTTGAGTTGTTTTATTAATACAGAGTGGTTTGTGAGTGTTTTCAAGTGGAAGAGTAAAAGAGTGGATACTTTTGTAAAGTATTTCGAAGCCTTTCCGATATGACGTGCGCCCGCCCGGAGTCCACTATTCATGCGCTACTTCTGACACGCTCCTTTCTGAGAGGTTCTTGCAAGGCAACATTGGGATCGCCCGGAATTATTCTTTTTTGAGCAAGACACACGCATTTCTGAGCGGTTGTTGCAAGGCAACATTGGGATCGCCCGGGATTAATTATTTTTGCGGACAAAGTTGTTCGTACGACAAGGGTTTAAAAAAACAAAGTATTCTTTTGGAATGACCGTTCAACAACTGCCTCAACGTAAGCTTTCAAACGGTCGAACGAATGCCGCTCTACAACGTAAGACGAGCGAGTTAGGGCCCATTTGCTGTTTGAACCTTTGGATTACTGTAGCTCGCGATATTCAAACTTTTGAGTTTCGACCAATCAAAGAACAAATGATCAGTGAGTCAAGAGCTATCCAGCAACTCAAGATCGTCTCTCTACGACGCACGCTGGGCGAGTTAGAGCGATTTCTATGCTAAAAACGCGAGAATGTCGCTTTTTGTGGTGCGTGTTTGTGTAATTAACAAAATTTTAAGCCAAGTAAAAGAGCACGTCGAGACCTTTTCGTTGACCTATCGCACACTGCTCTACGACGTAAGACGAGCGTGTTAGAGCCGTTTTGCGTTTTGGACCTTCGGGTTACTGTAGCGCGCGCAATTCAGACTTTTGAATTTCGACTTCTCTTAACGAATTTATCAGTGTGCCGAAACCTATTCAACGAACTCAAGATCGTCTCTCTATGACGGAAGACGAGCGAGTTAGATAAGTTTTGCGTTTTAAACCTTTGGGTTACTGTAGCTCCCGAAATTCAAACTTTTGAGTTTCGATCAATAGAAGAACAAATGATCAGTGAGTCGAGAGCTATCCAACCAACCCAAGATCGTCTCCGTACGACGCACGCTGAGCGAGTTAGAGCGATTTCTGCGTTAAAAACGCGAGAATGTCGCTTTTCGTGTTGCGTGTTTGCGTAATTAACAAAAGTTTTAATGCCAAACGAAAGAGTACGTCGAGACCTTTTAGTTGACCTATCGCGCGCCGCTCTACGACGTAAGACGAGCGAGTTAGAGCCGTTTTAAGTTTTGACCTTCAGGTTACTGTAGCGCGCGCAATTCAGACTTTTGAATTTCGACTTCTCTTAACGAATTTATCAGTGTGCCGAAACCTATTCAACGAACTCAAGATCGTCTCTCTATGACGGAAGACGAGCGAGTTAGATAAGTTTTGCGTTTTAAACCTTTGGGTTACTGTAGCTCGCGATATTCAAACTTTTGAGTTTCGACCAATCAAAGAACAAATGATCAGTGAGTCAAGAGCTATCCAGCAACTCAAGATCGTCTCTCTACGACGCACGCTGGGCGAGTTAGAGCGATTTCTATGCTAAAAACGCGAGAATGTCGCTTTTTGTGGTGCGTGTTTGCGTAATTAACAAAATTTTAAGCCAAGTAAAAGAGCACGTCGAGACCTTTTCGTTGACCTATCGCACACTGCTCTACGACGTAAGACGAGCGTGTTAGAGCCGTTTTGCGTTTTGGACCTTCGGGTTACTGTAGCGCGCGCAATTCAGACTTTTGAATTTCGACTTCTCTTAACGAATTTATCAGTGTGCCGAAACCTATTCAATGAACTCAAGATCGTCTCTCTATGACGGAAGACGAGCGAGTTAGATAAGTTTTGCGTTTTAAACCTTTGGGTTACTGTAGCTCCCGAAATTCAAACTTTTGAGTTTCGATCAATAGAAGAACAAATGATCAGTGAGTCGAGAGCTATCCAACCAACCCAAGATCGTCTCCGTACGACGCACGCTGAGCGAGTTAGAGCGATTTCTGCGTCAAAAACGCGAGAATGTCGCTTTTCGTGTTGCGTGTTTGCGTAATTAACAAAAGTTTCAATGCCAAACGAAAGAGCACGTCGAGACCTTTTAGTTGACCTATCGCGCGCCGCTCTACGACGTAAGACGAGCGAGTTAGAGCCGTTTTAAGTTTTGACCTTCGGGTTACTGTAGCGCGCGTAATTCAAATTTTTGAATTTCGAAACCTCTTAGCGCAATTCTCAGTAAGTCAAGACCTTTCCGTAGAGCCCAAGATCTCCTTCCTACAACTTACCGACGCCGAGATCTAAGAGCGTAACGGACGGACGCACGCACGGACGATAAGCTCTCGTAGGGGTTCGCCCGGCTGAGGTCGGGCGAAAAAAGTCTGGACTAGTCCGTCTGGCTATGTGCTGTCATGCTCGTGCAAGCCTTGTGCTCTGGTGGGGCGTACACTAAAGAAGCAGCGGAGTAGTACTCAGTGTACCTGCATTGGAGAGTAGTCAGTGGTTATTCTGACTGCGCCATTCAGAGATCACAGCAATCGAGCTATCACGTTATGTATGGAGTAGTCTATACACTGTAGAAACACCATCATCAAACAGACGTGTCAGCACAGAGGAAGAATGTGCGGACTAGTTCCATGTAGGCGTTGACGGACTAGTTCGTTAAAATTTGACGGACTAGTTCGCCAAAATTGACGGACTAGTTCGCCAAAATTGACGAACTAGTTCGTCAATTTCACATGGACAGGTAATTTTGCCATTTCAGGTGGCAATTCGGAGTGCTCCAAAAGCGGACACCAAAAATTTGAAAAAACGAACTAGTCCAAAATGCATTAAGACTAGTCCGTTTTATTGACGGACTAGTCAAAATGGTCAAAACTAGTCCGTTTTGCACCAACTCACCACAACTCACCGCAACTCACGGTGAGTTGGGCAATTCGGTGAGTTACTTTAACAGTTATTTGTCAAAATTTCGTAAATTAACAAAAATAAAACGTCATTTATTGACAAATGTGAATGCAGAAATGGTAAGGCCGTATGTCAATAAGAATTTGTGACATAGTTTTGCAGTTGTAATAAATTGCAATTTCGAGATATTTTCAATCAAAGTGTGAAAATGTCGAAAATCGACTTTTCACCTGATGATATAGCGGCAAAATTTCTTCTGAAATAGAAAGAATATAGACTACGGATAATTTGTAACAAAAGAAAAATTTTTTGCAAGTGTGGAATTTAATAGAAATACGTGATTGTTTTCAAAATTCCTTAAATCAACAAAATAGAACGTCGTTTTTTTGACGAATTTGAACGCAGAAATGGTAAGGCCATATACGGTATGCCAAACAGAATTTGTGACATAGTTTTACAGTTTTGATAAATTCTGTTTACTGATGAATGTGCACTCGGAAACAAAAATGAGTACGCTGAAAATAGGAATTCGCTCGCACCAAACTTTTGGCAAGTTTTTTTGTTGGATGTGACGTTTTCACACAGGTAGGAAACATCAGATAAATGGCGTCGTATCATGCCGATAACATATAGCGAACGCGGCGATATCACTGAGCTTCAGATCAGCTGTACAGACAACCGTATCGTGGGGATAGGTGCACTTGGCATTAAGGTACACATTCTCAAGACGCTTTCTCCAGATGCGGCTAACGATGTGTACAAAGTTCACTATACTGTTCACCAAAATTTGACAGACACAAAGTAGAGGTTGAACTTTTTTCGCCCGGCCTCAGCCGGGCGACACCCTAGGAGAGCTTGGCGTGCGTGCGTGCGTGCGTACGTACGTGCGTGCGTACGTACGTGCGTGCGTGCGTAACGCTCTCGGATCTCGGCGTTGGAAAGACGTAGAGAAACGATCTTGGGCTCTACGAATAGTTCTCGACTCACTGATCATTCCGCTAAGAGAAGTCGAGATTCAAAAGTTTGAATTGCGCGCGCTACAGTACCCCGAAGGTCAAAACGCAAAACGGCTCTAGCTCGCTCGTGTTACGTCGTAGAGCGGCAATCGACACGTCAGGTGAAAGCTCTCGACGCGTTCTTTCATGCGACTGCAAAAGTTCTTTCAATTACGCAAACACGCACCGCCGAAAACGCCATTCTCGACATTTTGACGCTAAAATCGTTCTAACTCGCTCAACTTGCGTCGTAGAGAGACAATCTCGGGGTCAGTGGATAGCTCTCGACTCGCTGATCATTTGTTCTCCCATTGGTCGAAACTCAAAAATTTGAATTTCGCGAGTTACAGTAACCCGAAGGTCTAAAGCGCAAAACGGCTCTAACTCGTCTGTCTTGCGTCGTGGAGAGGTGATCTTGAGCACCTTGGATAGCTCTCGACTCACTGATCGTTTGTTCTCCCATTGGTCGAAATTCAAATTTGAATTTCGCGAGTTACAGTACCCTAAGGCCCGAAAACGCAAAACGGCTCTAACTCGCTTGTCTTACGTCGTAGAGCGGCGATCGGCACGTCAGGTGAAAGCTCTCGACGTATTCTTTCATGAGGCAGCAACAATTTTTAACATTACGCAAATACGCATCACGGGAAACGCCATTCTCGAGATTCGAACACTAAAATCGCTCTAACTCGCTCAATTTGTGTCGTAGAGAGACGATCTCGAGCTCAGTGGATAGCTCACGACTCACGGATTATTTGCGAAACTTGAAGATTTGAATTTCGTGAGTTACAGTAACCCGAAGGTGCAAAAGCACAAAACGGCTCTAACTCGCTCGTGTTACGTCATAGAGCGGCAATCGACACGTCAATTTGAAGCTCTCGGCGTGCTCTTTCATGTGTCAGCAAACATTTTGGAATTGACTAAAACACGCATCACAGAAACAATAGTTTTGAGTTTTACTCTGGAACTTTCTGAATTGCTCATGTTGCGACTACAGCGACACTCGGCACGTCATTCCAAGGCTTGCTACGTACTACACGCGCCAAGAGAAATAAACTTCGTTTTGCTCCATGGACAGAAGTACGACACGGCTTGATTGTTCATAGTGCGTTCTTTTGTGCTGTGTCATATGTTTGTCTAAACTTTGACAAGTTTTTGTCACTTTTTTAAAAGCGTTGCTCGAAAGAGCGATCTTCTTGCTCTAAAAACCAAATCCCGGGCGATATCAATATTGCTAAGCAATACACTCTTGCGAAGGGGGAGCTCGTGAAGCGGAGCAATACGGGCGATGAGCTCTCGCACTCTCTGCAGAAAGAACGCAACTCAATGCAATGTCAGTCAGAATACAAACTCAACTTTTTAATACCGGAGCTTGTTACACACACAGCTTGTTGTGTATGTCCGACGACTGTCCGTCGCACTTAAGTAAGATATGTGACATATGTGGTCAAGTAGAGTCAAGGTCGCTGAGTACCGACCCAATGTCCGTTTCTGTTGCTAATTTCGCATTTTCGAGATATTCACAATTAAAATTCAAAAATGTCGAAAATCGACTTTTTCACCTGATGAGCTAGAAATGAAATTTCTTCAGAAATGGAAAGAGCATAGACGGCGGATAGTTTGTAACACAAAAGAAATTTTTTGCAAATGTGGAATTTAACAGAAATACGCGATTATTTGTCAGAATTCCATAAATTGACAAAAATAGAACGTCATTTATTGACGAATGTGAATGCAGAAATGATAAGGCCGTATGCCAATAAGAATTTGTGGCATACTTTCACAATTTTAATAAACTGCAATTTCGAGATATTTTGAATTAAAATTCAAAAATGTCGAAAATCGACTTTTTCATCTGATGAGTTAGAAATGAAATTTCTTCAGAAATGGAAAGAGCATAGACCGCTGATAACTTGTAACACAAAAATAATTTTCTGCAAATGTGGAATTTAATAGAAATACGCGATTATTTGTCAGAATTCCATAAATTGACAAAAATTGAACGTCATTTATTGACGAATGTGAATGCAGAAATGATAAGGCCGTATGTCAATAAGAATCTGTGGCATACTTTCACAATTTTAATAAACTGCAATTTCGAGATATTTTGAATTAAAATTTCAAAATTTCAAAATCAACAATTTCGTCTGATGGACTAGCGGCGAAGTTTCTTCAGAAATTGAAAGGGCATAGACAACGGATTATTTGTATCGCAAACGAAAACTTTTGCAAATGTGGAGTTTAACAGAAATATGCGATCATTTGTCAAATTCGATAAATTGACAAGAATGGAAAGTCGTTTATTGATGAATGTTATTGGAGAAAGGTAAAGCCGAATGCCAATAGCTATTTGTGACATAGTTTTACAGCTTCAATTAATTGCAATTTTGATGTCTTGAGAGACACTAGGTATAGGTTGAACTTTTTACACACACAGCTTGTTGTTGGATGTGATGTATTTACAGTTTACTCGTATCGGAACTTCAGCTGAACGGCGTCGTATCATGCCGATACCATATATTGCGAATGCGGCGATATCACTGAGCTTTAGATCAGTTGTACAGACAACCGTATCGTGGGAATAGCTGCACTTGGAGTATGGTACACGTTCTCAAGATAATTTCTCCAGATACGGCTAATGATGTGAACAAAGTTGTCCACACTGTTCACCAAGATTTGACAGACGCAAAGTATAGGTTGGACTTTTTACACACACAGCTTGTTGTTGACAACCCTAACTGTACATAATGCCTACCTACGTAGGCACTGTAAGATAACCAGTGTCACGCACTCTCTCAAGTTTTAACTAGAGCTATGTAGAATGCCGCACACAGGTGTGGAATCCAGTGTGGAGTACCAGTGCGTCGAGGGGCACATCAACGGAATCGTGGAATACACCGACGGTTCGTACCGTTGCGACTGCCTGATAGGCTACGCCGGCCAGTTCTGCGAATGTAAGTGCAATATTGCACTTTAACGGTTAGCGAGCATATTGTGGGCTTGAATATCTATCGGAGAAATCGAGTCGTAAATGTTATGTGGCATGAGGGGGGTGGGGGAGGGAGGGGGAGGTGGAAGGAAGGAAATCACGCGGGAGTGGCGCGGGAGCGGGGGCGGGGGGTGTGGGGTGGGTGGTACGAGTGTGACGTTCTCAGAGAACTTTGCTTGCATCACTATGACTAGCCGTTCCTTCCTGTTGCAGAAGAATTTCTGTGATCTTAATAGCATGGAATGTAGTCGTCAATGGCCGTAATGTCCTGTTGCATCGTCTGTCCTGTTGCAAAATCTGTCCTGTTGCAAGATTTGTCCTGTTGCAAAATCTGTCCTGTTGCAAGGTCTGTCCTGTTGCAAGATCTGTCCTGTTGTAAGGTCTCTCCTGTTGCAAGATCTATCCTGTTGCAAGGTCTGTCCTGTTGCAAGGTCTGCCCTGTTGCAAGCAAGGTCTGTCCTGTTGAAAGATCTGCCCTGTTGAAAGATCTGTCCTGTTGCAAGATGTTTCCTGTTGCAGAAGGTCTGTCATGTTGCGACCCAACGGTGCTGGTCGTCTCGCGCGACCACCCTGTTGTCACGTCTGTCCTCTTGCAAGATCTGTCCTGTTGCAAGATTTGTCCTGTTGTAAGATCTGCCCTGTTGCAAGATCTGTCCTGTTGCAGGGTCTGTCCTGTTGCAAGATCTGTCCTGTTGCAAGATTTGTCCTGTTGCAAAATCTGTCCTGTTGCAAGATTTGTCCTGTTGCAAAATCTGTCCTGTTGCAACATTTGTCCTGTTGCAAGATCTGTCCTGTTGCAAGATTTGTCCTGTTGCAAGATCTGTCCTGTTGCAAGATTTGTCCTGTTGCAAAATTTGTCCTGTTGCAAGGTATGTCCTGTTGCAAGATCTGTCCTGTTGCAAAATTTGTCCTGTTGCAAGATTTGTCCTGTTGCAGAAAGTCTGTCCTGTTGCAGGCCAACAGTGCTGACTGCCTCGCGAACGCGCCGTACAAAGCGCCGCGCAAAACAAATAATAGAGAGCGGGCAGATTGACCGGTTGCAAGATCTGTCCTGTTGCAAGATTTGTCGTTGCAAAATCTATCCTGTTGCAAAGGTCTGTCCTGTTGCGAGCCAACGGCGCTGGTCGCCTCGCGCGACGATCCTGTTGCAACGTCTGTACGTTGCAGCATTTGTCCTGTTGCTGAAAGTCTGTCCTGTTGCAGGCCAACAGTGCTGACTGCCTCGCGAACGCGCCGTACAAAGCGGCGCGCAAAACAAATGCTAGAGAGCGGGCCGATTGTCCTGTTGCAAGATCTGTCCTGTTGCAAGCGAAATAGCCGCTGGAGCGGCTAGAATTGCCTGAGCGAGCATTGTACTGTTCGGCTCTGTTGCAATTGCACATTGCTAGCCTCTCTGTTTTACCGCGCACTGCCGCACTGTTCGCTTTTGCAAGGCTCTGCTACGGTGCATTGCGGTACTGTTCAGGCATCGCCTGCGTTGAAGGCAGGCAGCAACAGGCGGCGCTGGCCTTGCAGCGATTGATTGCCGCCGCTGGCGTCCCGCTGGCGTCTAGGCGCGCGCGTGCTGAAGCGTCGCGTGGCGAAGTGCTAGCGAGGCAAGCGCGTGCTGAAGCGTCGCGTGGCGAAGTGCTAGGAAGGCAAGCGTACTCAGACGGACACTACGCCTAGCTGGCATAGTAATGTAGACTAGAGCCTTTAGCCCGTAGGAGAATCTCTATGGTCAATAGCATGTGGGTAATCTGCAGAGCATGAAGGAGATAATGCAATCATCGAATTCAGTGCACTGCAGAACAGTACAGTTAGATGTCAAGTCATTAGATCCTGTGCCATTGTCAGTGCCTATGTTTAGGATCTGGCCACCTCCTGCCTATAATATAAATACACAATAGATGCTTGGGTTTAGCCCATGGATAATTGGGTTTAGCCCATAGGACATTTTAGATAGCTCTCAAGCCATTCGACCCTGTGCCCTTGCCAGTGCCTATGTTTAGGATCGTGCCAGCTCATGTGCATGTAAATACACAGTAGACTTTTGTGCATAGCCCGTAGACATTTGTGTTTAGCCAATAGGGCATTTCAGACAGATCTCAAGAGCCTTGACACTGTGCCCCTGCCAGTGCCTACATTTACACTCGCACCAGCTCACCAGCTCCTGTGCCTGTAAACACATGATAGATACTTGGATTTAGCCCATAGACATTTGGGTTTAACCCGTGGGAGATTTCAGATGGATCTAAAGACATTTGACATAGATCCAAAGCGGTTTGATGCTGTGCCCCTGCCAGTGCATGCAGTGCCTGCGAATACACTTTGGAGTCTCGCAACGACAACTCTTTAGTGACTGGTTACTCTGTAGAGCGCTTTTGGCGCAAAATCAAACGTCAGTCGCAGCGTGTCGTGCCTTCTGTGCTCAGAATGTACTGGCGCAGTCGATATTTTCGAAATATTTTGGAATTTAGACATTGACCAAAGTCCACAAACCTTCATGCAAAACTACATGTTACGACGGTCAGTTTGAGCCATAGACCATCGCGATCCGTCAACTGTGGCTAGAGTTATGGCGCTCACAGTTCCACAAACAGATGGACAGACTCTTGCCGCTTAGTATATAGGACTAGAGCCTTTAGCCCGTAGGAGAATCTCTATGGTTGATAGCCCATGGGTAATCTGTAGAGCATGAAGGAGATAGCGCAATCAATGAATTCAGCACACTGCAGGACAATAGATCTCAAGTCATTCAACCCTGTGCCCCTTTCAGTGCCTGCATTTAGGATCGCACCAGCTCCCGTGCCCGCAAATACACAGTAGACACTTGGGTTTAGCCCGTAGACATTTGGGTATAGCCAATAGGACATTACAGATAGATTTCAAGCCATTTAGGATCGCACCAGCTCCCGTGCCTGCAAATACACAGTAGACACTTGGGTTTAGCCCGTAGACATTTGGGTATAGCCAATAGGACATTACAGATAGATTTCAAGCCATTTGACACTGTGCCCCTGCCAGTGCCTACAATTAGGCTCGCACCAGTTCCCGTGCTTGTAAATACACAGTAGACTCTTGGGTTTAGCACATAGACATTTGGGTTTAGCCCGTAGGAGATTTCAGTTAGTTCTAAAGACATTTGACATTGCTCCAAAGCAGTTTGATGCTGCGCCTCTGCCAGCACCTATGTTTAGGATCGCACCATCTCCAGTGCCTGTAAATACACAATAGACACTTGGGTTTAGCCAATAGACATTTGGCTTTAGCCCGTAGGAGATTTCAGATAGATCTAAAGTCATTTGGCATAGATACAGAGTAGTTTGATACTGTGCCCCTGCCAGTGCACGCAGTGTAAGCGAATACACTTTGAAGTCTCACAACAACAACTCTGTCATGAATAGTGACACTGTAAAGCGCTTTTGGCACGAAATCAAACGTCAATCACAGCGTGTGGTGCCTTCGGTGCTCAGAATGTACTGGCCCAGTCGATATTTTCGAATATTTTGGAATTTAGACATCGACTTAGGTCAACAAACCTTCATGCACAACTACATGCTATGACGGTCAGTTTAAGCCATAGATCATCGCGATCCGTCAACTGTGGCTAGAGTTATGGCGTCCACAGAGCCACAAACAAACAAACAGATGGACAGAGTTTTGCCGCTTAGTAATAAGGACTAGAGCCTTTAGCCCGTAGGAGAATCTCTATGGTCAATAGCCCATGGGTAATCTGCAGAGCATGAAGGAGATAACGCAATCATTGAATTCAGCACACTGCAGAACATTACAGTTATGTCTCAAGTCATTCGACCCTGTGCCCCTGCCAGTGCCTGCGTTTAGGATCGCACTGGCTCTCATGCCTGCAAATACACAGCAGACACTTGGGTTTAGCCCGTAGACATTTGGGTATAGCCAATAGGACATTGCAGACAGATTTTAAGCCATTTGACACTGTACCCCTGCCAGTGCCTACAATTAGGCTCTCACCAGCTCCCGTGCCTGTAATTACACAGGGTTTAGCATGTAGACATTTGGGTTTAGCCCGTAGGAGATTTCAGTTAGATCTAAAGACATTTGACATTGCTCCAAAGCAGTTTGATGCTGCGCCCCTGCCAGTGCACGCAGTGCCTGCGAATACACTTTGGAGTCCCACAACGACAACTCTGTCATGAATAGTGACACTGTAAAGCGCTTTTGGCGCGAAATCAAACGCCAATCACAGCGTGTGGTGCCTTCTGTGCTCAGAATGTACTGACGCAGTCGATATTTTCGAAATATTTTGGAATTCAGACATTGACTTAAGTCAACAAACCTTCATGCACAACTACATGCTATGGCGGTCAGTTTAAGCCATAGATCATCGCGATCCGTCAACTGTGGCTAGAGTTATGGCATCCACAGACAAACAAACAAACAAACAAACAAACGGACAGATCTTTGCCGCTTAGTAATAAGGATTAGTCTGACACTTGTGAAGCGGCCATGTGTCTTGCGACATTTCAGATGAAAACTTCTGCGCGTCCAACCCCTGTCTGCTTGCCTCTAAAGGCTACCTGGGCGGCAAGTGCATACCGCTTGAAGACGGATTTAGCTGCGAGTGCTTTCCGGGAAACACTGGCACACTCTGCGAAATCGGTGAGGCCATTTCCTCTGGCACAAGTTACCTGAGCCAATCCCCTATACTAATCTCGCGATCTCTGTCTGTCTGTCTGTCTGTCTGTCTGTCTGTTTGTCTGTTAGCACGATAACTCTCGACAGCGGCGACGGATCCCGGACATCTATACACGAAAAGAAGCGCCTTCTGCCGGGGACCAGCTGGCCGAAGTTTGGTCTTGGGCCGCCGCCGAAATTCGGTCGAAATTCCGAAAATATCGTTTTTTGGCACATTTTTGGCGCTAACTCCCGGCTCGGATCGCGACGAGCCGCGCATCAACGGAACCGCCGTTCGACGCTGCACCATCTGGCCAAGTTTGGTCTTCGGCCGCCGCCTAAATCGTCCGAAATTCGCGATATTCGGGCAAATTTCGGCCGTTTTCGGAAGAACATTCTTCGCAACAACGATTACGATTCTGCCATAGTACGGCTTGCTTCGCTGTGAGACCCAACTTGCGCACCATTTGCTTTACACACTGTGTTCGCTGTGAGACCCAATTTGATAACAATATGCTTTACACACTGTCAAAGCACCGTCAACACGGGGTTTCGTCTTCTGACCAAGAACGGCGCACGAGTCACGGGCACAGGCGAAGCGCAAAACGTCGGTTTGTCTTCTGACCAACCAAAACGTCGGTTTGTCTTCTGACCAAGAACGGCGCATGAGTCACGGGCACAGGCGAAGCGCAAAACGTCGCTTTGTCTTTTGACCAACCAAAACGTCGGTTTGTCTTCTGACCAAGAACGGCGCACGAGTCACGGGCACAGGCGAAGCGCAAAACGTCGCTTTGTCAGGTGCCACTGTTCTGGGCGGTCTCTTTGCTGATTACGGAGAGAGGCGCAGTCGGCGCAAAGCGACATCGAGACCGGCGACCTCCAACCTTTGACAGAAGCTGCAGCGCGTCAGCTGCGCGACATCGGTCCTCTGAAGCTGCAGCGCGTCAGCTTCGCAACATCGGTCTCTGAAGGTGCAGCGCGTCAGGTGAGCGACATCGGTGTTTGAAGCTGCAGCGCATCAGCTGCGCGACATCGATTTCTGAAGCTGCAGCGCGTCAGCTGCGCGACATCGGTGTTTGAAGCTGCAGCACGTCAGCTGCGCGACATCGGTCTCTGAAGCTGCAGCGCGTCAGCTGCGCGACATCGGTGTTTGAAGCTGCAGCGCGTCAGCGGCGCGACATCGGTCTCTGAAGCTGCAGCACGTCAGCTGCGCGACATCGCTCTGTGAAGTAGTGATGGCAATTTCCAAAATTTGGAAACTGGGTAAGTACAGGTAAGTATACCCAGTTTTCGGCAAAACTGGGTAAGCACAGGTAAATTTACCCAGTTTTCGGTGAAACTGGGTAAGTACGGCCGAATAAACTGGGTAAACTGGGTAAGTAAGATGGAAAATTTTGAAACAATAGCGCTTCTGATTTAGCGCATCAATGCATCAAAATACTGCACCAACAGACTTCTGGTGCAATTTTGACAAAACGGTCAATGTTCACTGGTATTAGTTGCCTAGTACGGGACCACAAAATGCATGTAGACTAACCCCACAGAGGTACTGTGAACTGTGAACTGTGAACCATCTCTTCTGATATCAGACCAACATAGGTCTAGCTGAATGCAGACCAGAGTGGCGCTGCTTGTAGCGCATTCACTGTGCTGCAACATTTCACTCTAAAGTCAAACATTTTCCACTTCATAGTAT